>JAVSBU010346101.1:0-10325 GCA_033118015.1 Loricariichthys derbyi | reverse complement strand
TTATTATTACTATTATTATTATTATTATTTATATTAGTTATTAGTAGTAGTAGTAGTATTTATATTAGTTATTATTATTATTATTATTATTATTATTAGTTATTATTATTATTATTATTATTATTATTAGTAGTAGTAGTAGTAGTAGTAGTATTTATATTAGTTATTATTATTATTATTATTGTTATTAGTTATTATTATTATTATTATTAGTAGTAGTAGTAGTAGTATTTATATTAGTTATTATTATTATTATTATTATTATTATTAATAGTAGTAGTAGTAGTATTTATATTAGTTATTATTATTATTATTATTATTATTGTATGGACTCAAAATGAAAACAGAAGCATATCACAAGTAAGTTTATTCCATTCACATGGCTATTCTACTTCCTTTTATGTCGAAAAGCAACAAAACGTGCAATTTGTCCAGGGGTGGGCAACCATTTGCAAAAAAACTATATATAATTCTTACAGGACATGTAACAGTCACAGCTGTGGGTGGGATAACATATAGTGTCTCCTCCTAAATACATAACTGGCTGTTTATAAATATTTCTAAATGTTTACATTATTTAAAACATAACAAATAGTCCATTGTAATTAGATCTGTCTTGTGTCTATTTTGTTTTTAATTGTTTGCACAATTAGTTAAATTGTTACTCACTTATTGGTTTTATAAACTTTTAAACAATATGAATTAAAAATTTTATAACAAACTTACATCACAGCTGCTTCCCAAAAGACGTAATGCTCTAGTTGTGGGTTGACTCACCTTATATTCTCACATTCAGACCAGCTAACCGCTTTCCGTATGATTCAGCAGGATCATTATGACAGCCCAAACTGTCTGGAGGCCTGCTGAACTCATCCTCAGAGTTTCACAAGGGAGCCACACCTCCCTGTCTAAAACCTGTTGCTTGCAATTGTCTTGTTTACTGGAAGGAAAAAAGAGACACATCTCCTGCCAGGATATAATTCAGCATAAGCCATTAGATGAAAGAGCTTTGGTGAGGAGGCTGAGCAACGGAGAGCAACTAGTAATGATGAAAGTGTTAGGATTAACAGGCACCAGGGCACTGCACAGTGTGAAAAAGCATTTACTGTCCCCATGTGTTCAGACTGGCCATGCACATCTTAAACATGTTTAATTCAAATACAAATCAATTTAATACTTGAATATTATTCATTTTTTCCCCAAAAATAAGTCAATATTGTATGATTTATTTGCTGATCACACCTGTCTGTATACAGATTCTTGTATATCCCAATAATCCTAAAAATAATCCCAAAAAGTAATTTGTCCTGGGGTTCTGACACATTTGCACAAAACTATATATAATCCACACAGGACATGTAACAGACAACGTTGTGGGTGGGATAACATACATTCTTAAATATATAATTGGCTGTTTTTAAATATTTCTACATTTTAACAATGTTATTTTAAATGTAACAAAAAGTTAATTGTAACATACCAGACCTGTCTCTTTACAAACTTCAGACATCAGAATGATATGAGTTTCACAGAATTAAGTGAAATACCACAACAACAAATTGCATTTAGGCATGCCAAATGCCACAATGTGAAGGAAGTAACTGAATTAGCAGGTGTCCCAGCAGTGGGAAAAATCCCAGTCTACAGGAAATTCTTCTCAGAATTGTGGTCAAAAGATGAAACTGACCTACAAGGATCATCTGTATGTTTCAATGCAACCTATATACTATATATAGTTGCTGAAGATTTGTTGGCTGCACGTCCATGATGTGAATCTCCCATTCCACCACATCCCAAAGGTGTTTTATTGGATTAATATCTGGCAACTCTGGAGGTTATTTGAGTTCAATGAACTCATTTGTCATGTTCAGGCTGAGATATTGTACTTGAGCTTTGTGATATGGCATGTACAAGATGGTACACTGTGGTCATTAAGGGATGGACATGGACAGCAACAACACTCAGGTAGGCTGTGGCATTTAAACAATGCTCAACTGGTATTAAGTGGCCCAAAATGTGCCAGGAATATATCCCCACACCATTATACCACCAGCACCACAAGCCTGAACCGCTGATACAAGGCAGAGTGGATAAATGTTTCATGTTGTTTACACCAAATTAATGGTAACTAAATTCCTGTATTTACTAAAGCTATTGATTCAGTAGGCCGTATGGTCACAGGTGGTCAGAAGGAAAATATAGCACTAAGAGAAATGCTACATTGGGCAAATCAATGGTTAAGATATTGGATTGTGGACCAGAAGTTTGGATGTTTTGTAATGAAATTCTCTAAATTTAAAGAAATGCAGCTCTGCTCATTCTCTGTCATTGTTGCAACCAGTGCTGGGATAACAATACAAAGTACATAGTAACACATTGATTCTCAAAGGAATTACAACAAACGTCCACTATATGTTAGATGTTTAGTTTCTTTTTACATAATTGGAGCATACAGCCAAACTTTATAGATATTCCATGAAGAGAGCTAACTCAATAAGCCTGACTCATTTTGTTCAATTTTGCTTCCATGAAACAGGCTAAACTTAAGCCTATTAAGTTACTATAGCAACACATGCGTTTGGACAAAACTGTTCCATGCCAGGCTAAAGCTGAGGCTTAGTCTCGCTTCATCAATTCTATTGGCCAAGCCATCTGATGTCATATAATCATTGGCTTGAAACCGTGTTCCAGGAACAATGTTCTGCTACAGTACCATCCAATAAGCAGCTATGGATGATCTCATTATGCTACATTTGAATGAGATTACATGAGTACTGTACTTAATGAGTGTTTTCAAAGATAGGTAGTTTACATTTATTAAAATGTAATACTTATGTTTACTCAATTACATTTCCAAAAAGAAGCAAACTGAAAAAGTATGTTTTTACATTTACATCTACATCTTTAAAGTATACATTTACTGTCAATCAGTTAAGTTGCTGCACTTTTTAATTTGTTTGTTTGTTTTAATTTGTTTAATTTGTTTTATTGAAACAAATTCAGATCAGATTAAAAATAAATTTCCAGGTGTGCTGATATATTATTGTGGACCAAGTACTATATATTTTTGGCTGTATTTTAACTAATAATAAACTTAATCCAAGCTCATATATAAAAAATAAATATCATTGCAGTTTTTGACTCTTTTAGACATTTTAAAGACTCTTTAGGTCTATCTAAATGGACTGCATGCAGCATGGTGGTGCAGTGTTTAGCACTGCCGCCTCACAGTTCCTAGATCCTGGTTCGATCCTGACCCTGGGCTCCACCTGTGCTGAGTTTGCATGTCCTCTCAGTGTCCATGTGGGATTTCTCTGGATACTCTAGTATCCATCCGCATTCTAAATACATGCATATTAGGTTAATTGGTGTTTCTAAAGTGCCCTGAGTGTGTGTATGAGTGTATGTTCACTAAAATGGATTGGCACCCTGTCTGGGCTAGATTTGTTCCTGTCTTGCATCCGGTGTCATCAGCTGCACACCAGCTCTCCAGTGACCCTGCAGGATAAGCAGATAAGACCATGAATGAATGAATGAATCAATTGCAGAGGCTGTTTAACTACAGCATGCACATGTGTGATCCTCGATTACAAAAAATCTGGTTTGAATTAGTTGGAATAGATTGCAACTGGATTTTATTAGTGGAACTGAATGAGCCTCAAGTGAACTGTCTGGCTAACTTAAGCAAATCTTACTCAAATAAGCGTAGCTTTTATAAGCTCACTTAGTGGAATACTTCCCTGGTGATGGGGTACCAAAACTTGAAGAAGTTTTGAATCATTTGAACCAATGGCTTCGAACAACGAGTCAGCGTTTTGACACATCTGAAACCCAGTGCTATACTCACATCTCCTGGCCTAATATGTACCTCTGGAAAACACATAAATACCTCCATATAAACATAAAGTCTTCTTTGTTCTTAAAAAAAACAAAAAAAAAAACGCATTTATAGAACTATTGGTGTTTTGTACTTTTTTAGAGGGTACAAATTAATATGGGTTTAGGGAGTAACTTATATGGAAAGTAATAAGTACTGAGATTACTTTTACCAGAAAGTATTGAGTAAAGTAATACCCATTATAATCTGAATGAAGTACATGTAAGAAGTAACTTTGTAATGTAATAAAGAAATCTCACAACCCACTTCAATGCTTGCACTGACCCCCAATGTTTTACAACTCTGACATTGTTTTTATGGTAAAAACAACATAAAAATGCAAAATACAGGGATATGGATTCAAGCTCTGTCATTGCTGAAAAAAAGTGTTTGGGAGTAATGTGGTACGCTTTATTTTTTATTACTATAAAGAAACGGTTTATACAAATTACATTGTAATATAACGACAAATTTATTCCTAAGTGTGGCTGATTTGTGCACATCTGATATACTTATTAATGCATATTTCCATCAAGCGTATTCATATGATTATTATAATTAAATATGATGTAAAATTTATACTAAAATATACATAAAAGAAGCTTGTGCTGTCAAAGCTGAACATATTTGTAACTACATTTTTGTTGTTCTTGTTAGCAGATAATTAATTTTCTTCCATGTATTTACACATGATACACAAATATACAAGTATACATAATAAAAGTTTCATTAATATAGTGCCTTTCCCAAGCCCAAATGAAGCTTAAAGCAGCACAAACACTTAGGAAACATTATGTTTCATTAAAAGCACACAGTTTGACTGCATGAGACTGTAGGTGCAACAGAGGATGAAAGTTAAAAGGGGGCATATGGTATAATTTCAGCAGGTGTTAAAATAATATTGCCAAATTATGCTCCCAGAAACCTGAAAACCTGAAATGTGTAAATCATATCTGCACAATCGCGGCTCATTTTCTGCTTTAGAGTGGTCTCAATTCTAAATCACTTTTTCCCCCAGAACACTAAACATAGTTCTCTACACTAGGTACACCATTCAAAATTAAAATCCCTTGTGTTCCTTAGGAAGTACAGTAGTTAGTGCAGTTGCCTCACAGGTTCAGCGCCCATGCTTTCATCCTTACCTCGGACTCCACCTGTTTGGAGTTAGCATGTCCTCCCTTTGTCTACATGGGTTTACTCTGGTTTCCTTCCCCAGTCCAAAGATATGCATGTTAGGTTAAATGGTGTTTCTAAAGTGCCCTGAGTGTGTGTATGAGTGTACGTTCACTACAATTGATTGGCGCCCTGTCTGGGGTATTTCCTGCCTTGCTCCCTGTGAAAATTAAATTAATGAATGAATTAACGATTGAATATGTTCCTTTGAAAAAGCAGCACCAATAACAATGGCAAGTTTCATCTACCAACTGTCAACACCCACCCATCAAAGGTGTACACAATAACTACTTAACTGTTCACTTAGCAGTCAGAATATTAACACTATAAAAAGGCATAGGTTTGCTGTTTTGCAAGAAAGGGGATCAATGTTAAAGCAAGGGCTAGAGGTCAAAGAGTGACAGGAGATCTCAGGATCACATTGGTTGACCATGTGTTCAGTTGCGAATTGAGCCTGTGCAGGGAGTTCAGCCCAACCTTAACCACTACATCCAACATACGATCCAAAATATATTGGCCAGCGTTACAATAATATTATTTCATATTGAAAATGGAAATTATATTAGCTTACTGTAACCAGTCAGGTCATATTTTTTACAGTGTGAGTTTCCATCAGGCTGATGTGGTCCACAACTTCACTGACCATCCTTGACGGAGAATATTACTTGATGTAGAAGAGGTGCTGTGGCCAGATCAAAATAGGAAGCAGGGTGCACCCTACTACATTCTACTTAACAACCTTTTGCTCTGAAAAGGCAAAACACATAAGAACTGCTGATAAGATTTAGTATATTATGTTGAAAATATCAGTAGGTTGGTAGGTGATAGAAAAAACTAAGACTGCCTGTGTGCCATTTTGATGGAAAAAACACTGGAAAGAGGAGAAGCAATTGAAAATATAATGTTTGTTTTTGCTTGAGAGTTGTGAGTTTTATGTTAAGAGAAAACACTCAGAAAACACGTGGAGGAAAACTGTAACGCACAGGAACTGGTATCACTTTATAACATACACTGTGTACACTGAGGTTATGCCAGACTTGGAAATTAACTTTTGTGCTTCTTAATGAAACCTTACATTTTAAAATATCAGTGTTTTGGTTTTGGGATGTGTGTGTATTTGCTGTGTAAATAAATGAAGAATGATTATTAGCAACAATAACATCACTATGGATTATGGTGTAAGTGAAAATCACACACATTTTAGAGTATTTAAGCATTTGTAGCTTCTGAGGTGCACTGAGGTGATGTCTTGTTTCTGTTTCCAGACCTTTTTAACTGTACAACTACCATGGTCTTAAGAACAAAATCCTATAGCCAGCCAGTTCACCAATCTGGCTATAGCATCATTTACAAGAAATGGACCATTGGCGGACTGTGCATTTCACACCTAGGCCTTCAGTAGTGCTCTGTCTGAATTAGCCCTCATCTCAAAAACAAATTTATGGTCATAAAAACCATCTTAATATGAAGAAATACAGTATAAAGAGCCATTGCATTGCAGATAAATAACTTCTGTAGCCACAACAAATGTCTTTATTGAATAGACAAACCAGGGGTGAACAGCTACAGCCACGATATAGAACTAGACCGTTTAGTGTGTGTATAGCCTTTTTTTCTAATAACCAGCCAATTGTTCATTGAATCTCTGTCGAATATCCAACACTGAGCCAAATGGGCTACTGCGGTAGCAACGATACACATAAAAACGTCAATAATAACCTCATAAACCTGATATATTATTTAGGAAAATTGTGACATTTTACCCACCAACTATTCGGATTATTTGTAACAAAATCCATCCTCCTGTCTTTGCTCAAAAACATTTCAATGACTCTGTGGTACAGATTATCTGTGCACTTCAGTTCCATCACAAAGTCCCTTTATATCACCATGAAAGGTAAAGCTGAAAGTCAAACCTGCCCTGTAGTATTTCTGGCCTAAGTTTTAATTCGCTTTAGGCCGGTTCCCTGCACACTTGCTCGTTCAGCTGTAGAATCACTCTGGTTTCCCCAAAATTTCCAAAAGTTGGAAAGCACCGTTGCTTGTAAGTGTCCAGCAGTGCTTTGTTGTTTCTTTGCTGTCTTGGTTAGGCGAGTCAAATTTACAAACCCAGTGTGGCTCCAAACACCAGGTCAATCAGTGGCAAATAACAAGCACTCTCAGCAATACAACTTGCAGTGTTCATCAGGACCCTGTGAGCCAGGGGTACAGCTGAAAGTGGTAGAGAAATCCTCTTCCTGGTTGGGACAGGCTAGCTAGCTTCAGAGTTCTACGACCTTTCTTACCAACGTCCAGCTTTTCTTGAAAAGTCCTTCTTGAAAATGGCCTTGAAAGTAAATCTGCCACCTTCAGCCATTGTGGGTGACAAAATAACTATTACACTATCAAATCCAATCAACGGGTCTGAATACGGTGACATTGCCATACGCCTGCTAGAAGGCCCTAGTGACACCAACTCAAAACCTGATTGGTTGAAGCAACCGTTTCATCGACATTTATTAAGTGTTAGAGGGCCTGCAGAACTGATTGTGAAGGCCTCCGGGCAGACTTCTTGAACTTTGAACCTAACTGTAAACAAATGATGGCTGAAATGTGATTAGTTAAATGCTTTAACAGGAAAATACATGCCTGAAAGCAGCACAACCATTGGAAAAACTATGAAAGGAATTAGACAGATCATTTGGAATTATTTAATAAGTATTCATGAACAAAATATAATTAATGTCAGTTTGTGATTCAGATATATTTAGGCCAGCAGAGAAGGCCTTGCAGACCATGATGGCCCGCCACTGTAACATACATAACACAGCATTTGTACAAAGTTTTCTCATAAGACAAATAAGTCATTTAACTGGCCATTTAAAAAATATATGCCAGTACATGCGGTATTGTAAGGGTTTAGACTAAAAAGTGAAGAGTTGCCTTAAAGGTGAAGCGCAAAATAGAAAAAAGACTCAATGATGTGTAGCTACCTTTAGAATGCTGTGTTGATGCATCATTTTATTGGAGAATTGTGAAAAGAGTGCTCAAGAGCAATAAAACACTTGGAGCCTAAGTCAACCTAATCCATTATAAAGCAGGGTCGATGCTAAACTATGCCACGCCAAAATGTCAAACAAAACAGTGCAGCTGTGGATCTGTTTCAAGATGCACATCTTTTACTCTGAGAGCCAAGGTCACGGTCAGCACTACAGGCAAGTTAAAGGGGCACTTTTACATTCTGAAGGCAAATGGGCAGGGGCTCACCCAGGGGTCTGACTGTGCATGTGACTGCTACTAAGTGCATTATTAGGCCTACATGAGTATGGAACATCCAAGCTCATATTGAGGTTAATCGAATCAGAACATAACCCATCTGTAACCCAGCAGATATAGGTCATTAAGTACCTTACTTTTAATGTATGCTTTACATATTTTTTTGTGTTTTCTGATTTGCGGTTATGTTTTCGAATTTGGTGTTTTGTTACTGAATTTGCTGTTGCATTTCTGAATGTGATGTTTTCGGATCTGCTGCTGCACGTATGAATTTGCTGTTGTATTTTTTTGTTTGTTGTCATGTTTCATATTTGCCAGTTTATTTTCGCACACCAGTACTTGATATTTCGAAGCAAAACAGGTATATTTTACAATACTATTACTATATATCTATATTACTATATATCACTATTATATGTACATAACAGAGTTGTAGAACTACAACAAATTTCATTAAAAAAGGAATGTTTGTAACAAATCCTGTGGGGTGATGTGTGTGTTTTTTTAATCTTTTAGACTGCATGTGTATATCAATGGTTAGGCATACTGTATCATTGCCCATTCTGGTTATAACAATATTTACAAGATATGTTTTTAAGTGTAACCTTGTTTCTGTTTTCATAAGAGGCTACTTTCCATTTTAAAAAGTTACTGTTTAACAGTCTGTTTGCTTATTCAAAGCAGGCACAAACTAAAAAACTTTTAGTGAGTAATTTGTGCTGGGTCTATATAATTGAAACTGTAAAATCACAACACTGGGGCACTAGTGAGCCTAATGTACAGCTCGAGGCATTAGACTGCAGAGAAAGTACTTTACTGCCTCCCTGTGTTTAGTAATTCACACACAAGCTATAGCTGTGAGACTGAATGTTGTTCTCAAACTGCTGGAGAATGAATTGGTGCACATAAATGTTGACTGTCTGTGTTTTAACAGAGAAGTTCCAATTAAAGTGAGATATGTGCAGGAGTATAAGTGTCAATGACATACAGTGTCCAGATTAAAAATTGCCCAAAACCAATTGTTTCTGTTTATCAGACCATGTACATGTCATGACCATTTCCATGCACATGCCGTTGTTAACTAATGCAATATTTTCTTATGGATCTATGCATTGTTCACAGCAGTGAGGAAGGTCAAATCCGTTTGAAGTTAATATGGCTCACTTTACGCTGCTGGGTAGAGAAGAAGAGCCGGGAATTGAATTACCCAGCACTCAGCTGTCTGTATGTCAAATTCAAATTTTCCTGCACAGCACCAGCACATTGCTGCTCAGGGTGCTGATATCTGCAAGGGAGCCCTGCAAACACTGCTGCGCGTGCCTAGCTTACCCCTCCTCTTTTTTCTGCCAGCCTTTTAAAATCCCTCCATCTCAAGACAATCAATATTGTGTCCTATCAGGCAGCTCCTTGTCTGCTCTTCCTCCTACAGGAGAGCGCAGGATGTTGGCAGCTACTAACCCACCCCATGTCAAGGTGAGTGAATGCCTGATGCGTCAGGAGGTGCAGTCCTTCCTTGCTACTGGATTCTAGAAGAAAGGAAACATTGGTGCAGTAACTTAATGGAAGAATAAAGGAATTATTTTCTGGTGAGGACCTGGCAGCTGACTGAAAGTAATATCTTACAGTATATCTAAAGCAGAATGGGAACTATTCCATCTTCATTTAAAACCCATTATAATGCATATAATGCAGGTTAATTGAAAGCACCCACAAAGTCTGTTTCTACATCTAAATAAATCAACTACTAAAGATTGCCTACTGTCACCAAACAGCAAGGATTTCTGTTAAAACAGTGCATCAGGTCAGGTGCAGCACACCTATAATTAAGTACAAGTTGTAATGTGTGTATATATGAGGGAAGGGAAGGAGGTTAAGGTAAGGGTTAGTGTTAGTTAGTTATTTAGCTAGAGTAATACAGAGTCAGTGGAAGGACTCCAACAACTATACACACACACGCACACACACACACACACACACACACACACACACACACACACACACACACACACACACACACACA
>JAVSBU010346091.1:0-10325 GCA_033118015.1 Loricariichthys derbyi | reverse complement strand
GCTTAACCGCGATTTTTGCAGGTAAAACCGAAAAAGGCTTATCTCGGTTAACTCGGGCGCAACCGTGTATGTGTGAATGGGGCTTTACTGTCACAAGTCCAGCTGCACCGGCTTGGCCAGCCACCAGAGGGCCGAGGTGGTGTTCTACGCTCCCAAGCAGGAACCACAACTTCCAGCATGCAACAGGTGCACGGGCATGCAGTGGCAATTAGGAGCTGATGTGAAAAACCTGGGACTGGCGTTATTTAAGCCAGTTCCTCACGCCGATCCGCGTCGCACCCAACCTGTGTGTTTCGCAGCCAATTTCCACGTTTCCACGCCACTTTCGACCCTATTATTGCTCCCTTTTTCTCTAAGCACTCTTTGCTATTCTCCACGTGATCCTTTGCCGTTAAGGCTTTACCATTAGCATCATACGCTACGCCCTACACGCTCCTCACAATCCTTTGCTGTTAAAGCTTTACTTTAGCATCATACGCTATGCCCTACACGCTCCTCACAATCCTTTGCTGTTAAAGCTTTACCATTAGCATCATACGCTATGCCCTACACGCTCCTCACAATCCTCTGCCGCTAATGCTTTATCATTAGGTTTTAACGCTATGCCCTACTGCTACTTGCATCCTTCGGTGATCAAGGCTTATTGTTTCTACGCCGACGTTTAAAGCTTATTTGTTTTATGCTGCCGTATAAGACCCTTTGTTTATTTACTGCCATTTGAGGCCCTTTGTTTATATGTTGCCGTTTAAGACCTAATGCAATGTTTAAGGCATAATGTAACTATGCAATTACACATGGCAATGCCCCATAAAATGAGTAATACAGTAATACACAATGTAATACACAGCAGAACATGTTTTGTGTGGGAGCGTAGGTATGTCTTGTGTGCATATTTTACCTGTGAGATTCTTGGAGAGCGATGGAATTGAGTCTGACCCTGAGGAACACAGCCAAGAGAGAAGAATAATTACAAACTATTGGAGGCTTTTATGATATAACTGTATAAAAACACAAACACCATAGTCTTTCAAACAAAATCAGTTACAAACTGTGACCTTTGCTGTACCAGTCTATCGCAGGGTAATAGGCATGTTTTAGAAAGGTGAAATCGAAGCTAAGCCATGGAAAGAACATAAAAAACATCCACACAGGTAGCAAACTAGAGGTACAATCAAAATGCCTGAAGTTAGTGGCATCAATATTGTATTAACTCATGTCACCCCAAGAAAGCAGGAAGTTGGATCGCTAACCTTCAGAATTTTGTAGCTTAGTGGTTAAGAATCACTAACCTTCACCAAGCTGCCAATCTAGACTTCTTAAGCAAGACCGTTAACCTGCAACTGCTCAGTTCAGAAAGGAAATCACTAGAGAGGATGTGGAAAGGGGGAGAAGACTGTTCCCCAATTGTACTGTTATGGACTCCTGTCCAGATATAAATAAACTTGGTAATATTGTATCCCAGTATGTTTTATTCTTTGAAGAACGTATTGTTCTTAAATGGAATTTAAATGGTTCTCTAACAGTAAAGTCCTATTCACACTATGTATGAATTTTTGCAGAAAAAAAAAACAGATGGGATTTTTAATTAGTCTGAAAACTCCCTGTCCATGTTTACTTTATTTAATTTCTCTGCTTTGAATGTCTCCTGGAGATTTCATCATATTTTTCACGCAGTTTACTTAAAAAACAAAGACACAGGCGAAGATTATTACAGGAAGCTATAATTTGTGTTTTATTGTGGGCTTGAACAGTCTAGAATACATTTAAGTTTTCACGCCTAATAGTCCGGTGACTTGGTTCGATTGGGGACCAAAATTGCAACACTGTTTCTATTTTCATCTGGTGCAGTTTGCTTTCACATTGCACTTTTTTTCAAACGATCCAAACCTCTTGATCAGCCTGTTTCCTTCCTCGCCTGTGGGGGCGCTGCACCAAGAACCACGTCTGGCCATCTCCTCTGCTACCACTAGCCATGTGCGTTTGTTTTGGAAGTTTTTACCCAGGTTGCCCTGCGTTGTGGTCCACTTCCTGCTTTTGGAGCGCTCTCTGGTCTGCTTGGATTCACATCTGTATTTGCACCGTACCAGAATTCACTTCAACCGAGCCAAGACCTGGGTTTTGAGGCTAACCAGAGTTCGCTTTTTTTGGTCCACATCAGAGTTTGGTTGTGCATTCACACCTCCCGAACCGAATTTTCTGGCCAAACGAATTAAACGGACTAAACAAGGCTGGTGTGAAAGCGCCCTTAGTTAAAAAAAGGATCCAAACAGTCATTGTAAGGTTCTCAACATCAGAAGATGACGTGTGTTCTTTGTCAAAATGTTCATTTTTTCGTATGTAAAAATCTGTCTCAGTGTGAAAAGGTCTTAAGCTGTAGGTTACAAAAATTATGAAGCAGCTTTAAACCCCCCCCCCCCCCCAAAAAAAAAAAAACAGGAACCTTTTTCAGACCAGAACAGAACTATAGAAGTGTGCAGCTAGGTAGCAGGAGAACCCTACAAAAAACTAAGCGTAAATCCAAGGGTAGAATTAAAATCAAGCTTAATTGTAATGACCTGACCATTTCCTGATTTGGCATGAGGTCTTTGATTGGGCATAATTATAGAGAGGATATTAAAATCAGTGGTTATAATTGCAACAAGAAGGCATTAAATACATTTTATTTGATCAGGGTCTCCTTTTGAGTTACACTGAGGCTGCAGAGAAAACTGAGCCTACTAATATGTCATTAAGTTCAGCATGTACTCAGGAACAGTAATCCCAATAAGATTAATGATCCTGCCCAACATCTCAGATAAACTCATAAGCAGGGACCTCTCGAGACATTTATGGTTAGGGGGGTTAAGTCTATGCATCCTCCTTATGGATAAAAATGAACCTCAGTATGTATCTCCATTATATTTAGGTTAAAACATCATTACAAATTAGTCTTGCAGATTGGATTCAGCCATGACCAGTATTTTAAAAGTGAGCTGCGTGGATCATTCATCGCCGGGCCATCGTCTACGGTAAGCCACGTTTTACCATCTGTCAGCCCAGCAATCGACATGATTCGCTGTGGCTCACGCTGCTGATATGAGGCGTTTTGATGGGGTTTTAGTAGACGCATGGGTTCCATCTTTACATGCTAGGCACGTTCCGAGGCTGGTGCTTATACCCCGCACTTATGCACACAGTCAGGGGTTGCACTCACGGGTGCAAGCACCAGTCTCGCTCTTTTGGTGCCAGGTAAGGTGAGGGATGATGGTACCGCCCTTTCTTCATATAGGAAGGGCAGAGTATGGTCAGGAGACCGGAGGTAACCGGCAGAGCTTAGCATTTCAGTGTAGGGACAGTTAGCTGTATCTCTGCGCTGCCCAGACTCCCTATGCACCCCCTGCGCTCCCCGTGTGGTCGTCCAGGCAAGACTGGACGTAAAGGGTCCCCTGCAGGGGATACTGCAGGTTCGCTGCTGCCATAGGTGGGTCATTGCTTGGGCCTGTCTCTGCCCTGCACCATGCTGGACCTTGCCTGGGTCTCCCTTCATCCCATCGTTCGCCGGTTCGGGACATCCGGCCGTAAAAACGGTCTCCACACAGGCGTGGTTGGTCAGACCGGTCCGCCGGCTGTAAAACTGGGTCCACTTCACCTTGGACGTGTCCTAAGCCGTCCCCACACCTCCTAGCCTCGTCGGCCTTCAGGGGTTTGCCATTCTGCCGTTTTTGGTTTTCATTTTTAGGCTTTTATTTGTTACTTTGCTTCCTTTCTTTTTAGTTTCCTTATTTACATTAAATATAGCCTCCCTTATTCATGAAGCTGTCTGCATATGGGTCCTCCTTTTACCCATTTTATGACAATGGCCAATGTCAACAATCATGTATTAATTCTGAAGTGACAAAAGGGTGTTATTCAAGGAAGTTTTAAGAGGTTAATATAGAAATGCACCATCATTTCAGTCTATATATTATTTTGTACTCTAGAAGATGGCATTTTATGTGTGGATGTTGTGGGTGGCATGGTGGTGTAGTGGTTAGCACGGTTTGCTTCATAGCTCCAAAATCCCGACACTGAACTCCTCCTGTGTGGAATTGCATGTCCTGGTTGCCTCCTGCATTTCATAGACATTCGTGTTTGGCTAATTGATGTTTTCATGTCCTGACCAAATTTCAGATGGCTTATACAAATATGAATGACAAACAGATACCATATATAAAATATGAATACATCATCATTAGTCTCACCTCTCTGAGGTTGTATGTGAGATTGTAATGGATGTCCTCGTTGAACTGGTTGCTGTACTCGGGATAAAGGTCAAGTACCTCACGGAGCGCTTTGATAGTGATGTACTGCAGATCACAATAGGTCAAAGCTTTCACATCTGCATTGGCCTTGATCACTTGATCCCGCCCAGGCAAGTCGGCTCCAATTAGATCTCCTTTGCCTGCACCAACACAGTGATATCAAACGAGAACTAACGTTAGGTCTCATCTTGTTTTTAATCATGTTCGCAGAGGTTTGTAGTAACAATGGAAATTTACCCGCTTACCCTCTTAGTTAAGTGGCATTTGTAATTTGCAGTTTAAGTTGCTTTAATTACTTAAATCAGCTAAGGTGGAGGCTAAATGTGTGAGAGCATTGGTTAAAAAAGCTTATCTCTCGACTCTTTAAGGAGAAGGATTCATACAACTGCTTGAAGACCAAAAAGATCAAAGAATGCTCACTGTCATAGACTTTCTCGAATGCAAATGATTTATTAATTATTTCATTTTATTTAGCTAACTTTTAAGTAACACCTTTGTTGTACACGATATATATCTCCAGGTACATACCTCCTTATTTAGTAAAGTCGGGTAAAGTCGTGATTGGAGGTGATGAATTGGAGGAGGTGGAAAGCTACGTGTACCTTGGGCAGGAGGTGAACATGAGTCATGACTTGACAAAGGAAATCTTGAGAAGAATAAGATAAGGATGGAAGGCGTTCAACTCGGTGAAGGATGTGCTGAAAGCGAAGCTGGACAAGGCCACTTCCGCCAACCTCTTCAATGGCACAGTCCTACCTGCTATACGCAAGAGAGACTTGGGCCACCACGAAGAGGGAAGAACAACGACCGCTAACGACGCAAAGTGCCATGGAATGATCAATGTTGGGAATTTCGTTGCGAGATCACATTTGGAACGAGGAGATTAGACGAAGGAGTGGTGTGAAAGATGTGGTCGCAGAATACCAGCAGGCCAAGCTCATGTGGGCTGGCCATGTCGCATGGTTCACCGACCATCGGTGGACCAGCACAGTTGCCGAGTGGTATCCGCGTGAATGGAAGAGACCACTCGGAATGCCTCCAATTAGATGGGAAGACGAGATTAGAAAACAGATGGGAACCTTGTGGAGAAGATTGGCAAGATCATGTGTGGAATGGAAGCAGTGTTATGACCAGCAACGTCCGCAAGACGCCTGATAGACTGGTCAGTCAAGGTATCAAGGTATATACCTCCTGAATTTAATTAAGCAAATAGGTAAGAGCCTGGCAACTAGTTATTTATTCAACTGACAATGTTATTTAACCCTAAGGGTCCTTAAGGAATGTGGTCGTAAAGAAATCTTGAATGATCGTGATCGGCGATCACTTAAACGTTTGGTGAAATCAAGCTGTAGAAAAAAAAAACCCCAGTAGAACTCAGGGATATGTTTAATAGTGCAAGTAAGAGCATTTCCATATGCACAATATGAAAGGTACTCAAGGGATTTGAACTAAATAGCTTGTGTACCTTAAGAAAACCACTTGTCAGTGAGGCTAATTGTCAAAAACGCATTCAGTTTGCTGGGAAGCATAAAGATTGGACTCTGGAGCAATGGAAGAAGGTCATGTGGTGTGATGAATTCCAGAGTGATGGGCGCATCAGGGTAAGAAGAGAGGTGACTGAAGTTATGCACCCTTCATGCCTACTTCTTACTGTACAAGCCTGCACAATTAAAAGTATTGTCACTCCAAAAGTATTAGCAACCATGTAGCAACCCCTTAGCAAAACCCTAGCAACCTCTTAGCAACTACTTATCAACAACTTAGCAATTATCAGCTGGCTCTTACAGGCCAAATTAAAGTTTGTTCACTGTCCTCCAATTTAATTTCACCCTCTTCTTGTTACTTTTAATTGAAATATTTAATGTACTGTAGTCTGCACTAATTATTTGTGTATTATAAAGTCACTTTAACTCTCAAACCAAAGACAACTCCAAAGTGTAAATGCAGGTCTTAATCTACTAATTATATAAAAAGGCCATGTTAACATATTAACATTTTTACATAATATTTTCATACATTTAGAATTGAGATACAACAAAAATTGACTAATTCCAGCTAATAAAAGAAAAGACTCTTATTTTAACGTGAACTAAGTATTTTTCCCAATCTCAACAAACTCTTATTAAGGGTGACCTACCCAGTATAGCAAGCACCATGCCATCTTTTAGCACCTCTAGAGATCCAGAGCAGACGAAGTGATGAGCATGTAGGGCATCTCCGTGTCGGATGAGATATTCACCCGGTGCACAGAAAGAAGTCTTGATGTGCAGAGAGAGCGAGCGCAAACATCCTCTACTGGCAGAGGAAAAGAGAGGGAGCTGGAGGATATCCTTGTTAAGATGCATTGCGATGTCAGCTCTCAGCTCATCAGGGAAGTCATGCAGGAGCTAAAAGAAAAATAAAACACTAAAAACACTCTGAAGATTCATTGCACTAATGATTTAGTGTCCAGCTGGATGCATGTATTGGGCCAACGCTGAGCTAGATCTTCAGCAGAGGTGCAACCCGAGCTGACGCAGAACTAATCAGGGAAAATTACCATCACCAGCGGTTTAACTTACTGAAGCATCATGAATTTCAACAAGAGTCACCTAGCTGTTGCAGGGATGTTATTTGTGTAATGTGAAGGCCTTGTTTGTTTGCACGTGAGAAAAGTTGAAAAGAAAAAGCAAGCAAGAAGTTTATTAACAGAACAAACTAGATCTCGTGAGCTGTAAACAGGTCTTTAGAGTTATGAAGCGATATAAAGAGATATTTAGAGTTATAAAGTTATCTAAAAGATCCAGTGAATTGCAGTGGGCTCTTAAAGCTGAGAGAGAGCTAGAAAGATCTAAAGCATTGCAAAGAGATCTACAAAATAATAGAGAGATCTAAGATCTAAAAATGTGGATATTTAAGTTGAGAACTGAACAAAGTAAATTGAGAGAGAACATACCATACTCAGATAAGATGCACCAGACAGAAAAATAATATTTAATTGAGTTTAGGAGACCCTGTGTGGTCTCAGCCTTAGTTTGTTGGTTTGTTACCATCATTTTCTAATTTTCAAGTAGAGAGGCCATTTTAGGTGTCTCATTCTAGTAGAAACCATTTTATAGGCCTGCTGTTTTACCAGAGAGGCATGTTTGCTGTACCTACCACTTAAGCCCCTATGTGATGCTTGGATAGAGTACGTCTACCATAACCTTTTGCATAGTGGTGTAAAGCCCCGTTTTATACATAGACGGTTTAGTCGGCGGGTAATACATAGACCGAAGTTCGCGGTAGTTTCGGCTGTTTTCGCGGTGGAAAGGGGTGGAGCAAATTGGCCGGCGTTTTGACTTCCGTACTATCCGCAAATAGGTGGAGAAAACTCCACTAATCCGCCGAGTAAAGCGATGTTTTCACGCCGTAGCATCCGGCACACATCAGGCAATGGCGGTTAATACCCACTTCTATCCCTTACACTCGCAGGTTAAGATGCAGGTGAGAACGGCGGTGTTCTGCTGCCACCGATAAAGCCCTGTGTACCGCCCATAAAGCCCTGTATACCGCTGGTTAATACCCATGTTTTTACCCAGGCAAACAGGGTAAATCCTGCATTACTCCAGGATCATTTGTATATTAGGCACCGCCCCTAGAGTATCCAGCGTAAAAGGCTGGTTCTGCACACATTTTCATCATTCTGGAGTTGCCCAATGCACAGGTTGTATCGCCACTTTGGCAAAAAATCCTGACCGCCCTCTTATTGGCCATTTGTAACGCCGTTGTAACAGGGAGGTGGCGTATAGAACGGCGTACTATCCGCTAGCATTGCTGTTTTGACCGCCTCTGTCGCCGGTTAAAACGCCGTTGTGTATGCCAGTGAGTACTCTATCACCGTTCTATACACCGCTGATTAGGGATACAATGCCGGCTGCCGAATAACGGCGGTGTAAACTGCAGCACTGCAGGAAAGGAAAGGATGAAACGGCGATTAAAAAGTATCAAATGCCGTTGTTCGCGTTGTCTCCTTCGTCACTGGTCTTCTCCAGGAGCGCTCCTGGAATTATTCAACATGTTGAATAATTTTTTCGACGATTCCCAGTAAAGCCGGAACTAAGCCACGCCTCCTAGTGCCACCATTAACAACGGCGTTTGACCCCTAAGACAGCCCCGGAGGAGCCAAAAACTCTTCCAGGACACTTCTGGGAGCTCTTAACGTGAATGTGTAAATGGGGCTTTATTCAACATGTTGAATAATTTTTTTGACGATTCCCAGTAAAGCCGGAACTAAGCCACGCCCCCTAGTGCCACCGTTAACAATGGCATTTGACCCCTAAGACGGCGCGGAGGAGCCAAAAACTCTTCCGGGACGCTTACAGGAGCTCTTACCATAAATGTGGTATCTTTCAGTTATCTAAAATTATTTATTTACAAGCTGTCCTGCAAGGTATACTAATATTTGCAGAAATGTATCATATTTAAGTTTGTACCTTGCAATCCACCAAGTGCCATTCAGCTTCCATTATAAGTAAAACATAAAATTCTTCTATGTGATATTAGCATATGCGCAAACAGAAATTAGCTTGAAAAATGCTGAATTTTAAGAATATCTAATGATTAGTAACTGCACTTGTATAAGAATAGAAAATTTTTATCTGTGAAAAGACTCTAAATCTAATATCATCCAAGCCGTGACTCCATATGAAGTTCCAATCTAAACGTGTTCGAAGATCTCACCACAAGTACTGATGCACCATGCAAACAGTTGTCAGGAATCACAGAGCCCTTGCAAGCTGTTGAGTGTTTTTGCTGTTTTCCTCTAATCACTGAATAAATTAGTATGTCGGCAAAGTGTAAATGAAAGCCAGCACTCTGTTTCTCCCCCTCTCGCAAACTCTACTTTTTTAAGCTAGCTAATTAGCTGCAGTGCATCTCAGTGTGGACTAACCATTGAGACAGCTGAACTAAAGGCTCTATCCACTGTAGACACATTGAGTAATAATTAGCTCACTGAAAGTAGGTGCGTCCCATATTTAGTGTGATATTTCTGATACTAGCACCAACAAGGTGCCTACTTTGTGTGTTCTAATATATAATCAGCTCTAGCGGTCTGTGTTACTAAAAGAAAATAGGCCGACATTATCATGCACAACTCGACAGACTTGCTTTCTGGGCCATGTGAAAATTCTAATAAGAGATGATTAAAAAAAGTTCTATACACGAAGCATAAGATGCTTAACCAGTAGCCAGTTACAGCAAGAGAGCAATTCTTTAAGGATCTTACGCTAATTGATTGGTTAAGCACCTTTAGAACACAACATTCATTCATTGTCTTATTCGCTTATCCTAGTCAGGGTTACAGGAAAGTCTGTGCCTAGCCGGCAACACAGGGCACAAGTCAGGAATGATCCATCATACAGGACACATCCATTCATATACACAGTCACACACTAAGGGCACTTTGGAAACACCAATTAACTTAACACGCATGTCTTTGGAATGTGGGAGGAAACCGGAGTACCTAGAAAAAACCTACATGGACACAGGGAGGACGTGCAAACTTCACACAGGTGGAGCCCAACTACTTCAAACTACTGTTAATGTTCAGTAATGAAGCTGAACTCACTTGGAGAAGGGTGTTAGCCGTCAGATTTTTACAAACAAAGGACTCATGTTCACTCTCGGAGTGAGTCGACTCTCGAGCGGTTCATTTTGATTGCTCAATTATGCTTTTAGCGGTAGTAAAATAAAGTTTCTCTCCTCGAGATTTTTTGTATAAACATCGACTTTGCCTCAGCGTTTTCACTCAAACTCCTACAATCTTATATTAGCTTACATTTCATTATATTAGCTATTATTATATTAGCTGATTATTAGCTTACCTTCTGTAAGCCATGTCTGTACTGTACTGGCTACCAAGTTCCAATCCATTTTTAATTTGAAGCTCTATATCTCACGTGGATAATCGGTGAAACGTCTCTCTCTTTTAACAGTGTGATAAGCCGTTGTGATTAACTTGATTAATAAGGAATCAGCTTCACTGTTGATCCGTTGTATCCACCTGTCCATTAATCCAGGCAC
>JAVSBU010346090.1:0-17190 GCA_033118015.1 Loricariichthys derbyi | reverse complement strand
GCCAAACCAATGTGCACTATATGGCTAAAAACATCACATCAAATCACCCCAGCATCCAAGCAGGACATCGTATCATATATTCAGAACAATATCAAATCAAAAAAATACAAAAATTACTGCTAAACCTACAGCAAATCTGAGAGATGAGCTAAAGCTAAGCTAAAGCTCCATACAACTCAATGTGAAATAGTAATGCTAAGGAACCTGCTAGCGCAAAACAACTCACCAGTTCCATCAATTTAAGACAATTTCAAGCTCTGTTCCACGTGCTTTCAGTGGCAATAGTTGGCTCCTAGAACAGACAACCAATACTTTTAGCTTTATAACTTAAAACAATATAAAAAAAACAGAAAAATATAATTATAAATTCTGTGGGCATTCGAAGTGGCGGCTTTGAGCATGCACAGTTCATCTCAGAGTCTCAAAAAGTCTCCAATAACACTACAAAAAGTCGCTATATTTGTTGTTAGTCGCTTTTTAAAAAATAAAGTCGCTAGATGGTCTGAAGTCGCTAAATATAGCGACACAGTCGCTAAGCTGCTCTCTCTCTCTCTCTCTCTCTCTCTCTCTCTCTCTCTCTCTCTCTCTCTCTCATGACCGCTACTCTGTGATTTGCTTTGTTTGCGCATGCCTTTGAGACGACAGATTTTGGTACATTCTTCGCATGCATCAGTCGCAAGTTTTAAATTGTTGGTTTCCACTGATATAGGAATGTAAGATCGGCGGCAATAAAAAAAAGTTGATTTTTTTTTTTTTTTTTTTACGAAAACGTGGAAAACTAACATCGGCGGATCCGCCAAACAAGTAATTAAAAAAGTCTGGCCTTATTATTGAATACATGTTGTTAAGTTAAAAAAAAAAAAAACATTGAAGCATGAAGTATTATCATGGTTATCTAAAGCAAAAAATGTATTACTATTTATTAATTATTTATTACTCTAACGCTATTTGGCTTCTGCAGCAGTCTGTCCAATTACAACCTGTTGTGCATTACATATTTATTTAAGCTCTCCCTTCTGAGCATGTCTTTGTCTGGTTTTCCTACACCACTCTGGTTTCTTGGGTCCCAGTTATTTTCCTGAGCTTATTCTAGAGAGTTGTTTTTGTTTCTTGTTCATGTTTATTGATATGGTGATTCTGGTTTATGTTTCTTGTTTATGTCTAATGTTACTGAATGTGTTTTTGAAGCCTGGTGTTAGCATTAGCGGCTCTGTTAGGTCTGGTAGGTCATGGTCAACATGAGTGCTGTTTGTGATTAGCATTAGTGTTTTCTGTGTTCACTAGCATTAGCTTTGTTTGTCTTTGTCCTGGATGTTACCTCTACCGCTGTCTGTCTTAGCACTGTTTATTAGCATTAACCTACTGCCTGTGTTTATCACTGTATTTGTCTATTTTGTTTATTCCTTTCAAAATGTATTTGCCATGACCCACCATAGATGATGTCAATAAAGAAAGCACACTTGTCTCCCTGTTGCTAGTGTATATAGATTGTGACACACAGAATAGGAACAATAATGTTATAGATCTGGTGGCTTGTGAACCCTTTAGCATTTTCTATAGTTCTTTATAAATTTAACCAGATTTTGATCATGCTTTCATAATTTTTTATTTCACATAGTCATTTTGGAGATTTATTCAGAGAGACTTAAAACTTATACAATTGTAGTATCAAGCTCCTGCTGCTTTCTTTGTGCATCATACCCTTCTGAACCTTTTCTCATTCCATAGCTGGCTGACTGCCTAATTACAACTGACTTACATGCTATAATTAAATCCTTATGTGTCTGTGATTACTTGTTGGCTTTCAGCATTGTTTTGCTGGTTGTGTCTTCATGTGTCTCTCTCTCCAGCCTCCTACTCCTTCATGGGCTGTCCTTTGTACATGTCTTTCCATATGGTGGCTTCCATCACCCCCTTGGTTATATATGGTGTGTCTGAGTTTTGTGATAGATTTATAGTCTGTTTAGCTAGTTGTTCTTGAAAGCCTGTTTTTTGTAGCATGTTAGCATTTTGTTCAGGATTGTGTTCTCACTGCATTTAGTTTATCCTTTACCATGTATAATATTGTAATCTGTTTGTTTGTTTGTTGGTTGGTTGGGTTATTTCTTGGTTTATTACTGTCACATGAGCACACTTGGCTATATTCATGACAAGAGCAAGGTTACATTGATACGTCACGATTGATACGTTAGGATACACGATTCATCAGAACAAGTTCAATATCAAATGTCGTCATGGACAATTTAGTATCTCCAATTCATCTAACCTACATGTCTTTGGACTGTGGGAGGAAATCAGAGTATCCAGAGTAAACTAACGCAGAAACAGAGAGGACAAGCAAACTCCATACGAATAGGACCCAGACAGCTTCACACAGCTCTGAACCTGCATCTGCTAACTAAAAGCCTTCACATGTTCCCTGCATACTCCGAGTCCCTGCCTGTGGCCCCTGCAACTCTTGAGACCTTGCCTGTGGCCCTTTCAATTTCTTAGCTTGCACCCTCAGTTCCTGCAGTTGCCTGAACCTGAGGAACTTGCAGTTCCTGAACCCACTTTTGTGTCCCTGTTTCACCTTTTCTTTTGTTTCCTGTGTTTTTCTTATTATTCTCCTCCACTGTTATGGTATATGTCCAAAAGTTTGTGAACACCCAATAATTACATCCATGGGTATAAACTTTGGTATTAGTATGTTCACCCCCTTGCTGCTGCAACAGCCTTTGTTATTTTGTAGGGCTTTCCACTACATTTTGGATCATGACTATGAGGTTGGCTTCTGATATTAGACAACAAGCTCTGGCTCATTTTTGGCATTCCAATGTATTTTCAAGGTGTCTGATGGAGCTGAGGCCAGGGTTCTATGCAAGCCCACCAAGTTCTCAATAAAAGTTGCCAAACCAATTGCCTATGGACTTTGTTTAAAGACAGGAAGTTGAAATGTGTCATTTTGAAAGTCACTGTGGCATTCAGTACAACTCATTCTTCAATCCATTTTTGTTTCAGAATTCCCCACCATTTTCTATTGGGGACAGGTCAAGGACTATTAACAGGCCAGTCCAGTAGTTGTACTATCTTCTTTCACGTTTATGCCTTTGTAATATGTGCAGCATGTGGTTTTGTATTGTCTTTTTAAAAAATGCATGGAGCATCCCTAGAAAAAGGTGTTGTAGTGAAGGCAGCATATGTTACTCTGAAATGTCAATGTAATTTTCTGCATTGATTCTGTCATCATAGAAGTGTTAATGACATTTGCCAGGGGAAGTAACATGACTCCATACAGTGACAGTCCCTGGCTTTTTGACTTGTTGCTGATAATAGTCTGGATATTCCTTTTCATGTTTGGTCTGGATCACACTGCATTCATTTCTTTAAAAAAACAACTCTGTAATATTGATTCGTCTGACCACAGTACATATCAACACTGTGATGTGCCATCTGGATTCCTCTGAGCCCAGAGGTGTCATCAGCACTTCTATAAATGGTTAACATAAAACTTCTTTTTTAAATAGGATTTGTTAACATAACTGTGCATTGTAGTGCTTGAGAAAGGTTATTCAATGTAATCTCTTGCTCTTGTGGTTATATCAGCTATTGATGACTGATGGGTCTTGATGCAGTACCATCTGAGGGATCAAAGATTTAGGTTTTCATCATTGCCTTTTAGAAGCACCACTGTACTTCCCTACTGACACTTTTTCCCTTCCAAGCTTAATTACAGCTGGACTCCCTGCTCAATTTAAACTCTTCTATGGTTTCCTGCTTGTCTATCAATATGTCTCTCTTCTGTGAAATAAGGGTTTGGTTTGTGTTCAGTAAACCATTGATTTGGACAGATATTGGTTTAAAATACCCCCGGAATTCATTGAGTCCATGCTGCCATATAACCTTACTAGGTTTCCAGGATCATTGGAGCTAAAACAGCCCCTTGACATAACAGACACTCACCCATAATTAACATTGGACACTTTTCAGTCTTGCTTTCATTCTTTTTATGCCAAGAAGACCTTAAACTGAATTTTAGTTTCTTCTGACTTTCAAACATAGGGTCAAAGTTCTAATAGCATTTAGCATGATCTGGAGCTGAAACTATCTGTTGATAGTTTTAGAGACTTGGTGACCACAATACACTACATTTTTCTGTAACTTTCCAACAGTGATTCTAGGGGTATTTTCTGCCTATTTTACCATCCCTCTCGATGTCTGTGAGGGAAAATATACTTGGGTCCTCAACCAGGCAAATTTCTAATTGCAGTTGATCTGAACTTTTCAATTATTGCCCTAACTGTAGAAATGTCAATGTTCAGGCCTGTAGCTTTGTATAACCATTTCCTGACTTGTGAAGGTCAACATATATTTATATTATTTGAATTGTGTCTTACCTCTCTCTCATGTTGATGGAAGTAATTTGACCTCTGTGGTACTTCATATAGAAGCTATGGATTTACTGTTTGAAAGTTTATAAACACTCTAATCGACTTAAAAATTACAATAATGAAAAAAAAAAACCTTTAGTTTGATTGTTTCTAAGAATATCTAAAGGTCCCAATAGCCTACTTCAAACTGGTTTACTTCAAAATGGTTTACTTCAATTTCTCATTTTTCCAATGTGGAATTAATATAACTCACCAAAAGGTCACTTACTCATAGCCCTTGTCTTAGATCACTATTAGATTAGATATTCCATTGTTGTACTGATGGTATAATGATCATTTAAAATTATTTTTCAGTCTCGTTATTAGAACAGAATCAGAAAATACTGGAAATTTGTATGCAGAAAAAAAAGCAACTTCTATTCACAAATATTTATTGTGACATCCCCTTACTTTTGAGCAATAGCAGCATCTGACAGCTTCATCGGAATATAAAGTTGACCCTTGTACAGTCCATTTGATCAGGAATGGTCTTTTTTGGAAAGGTAGCAGCCAAGAAATTACATTTTTGGAAGGGAATCAGGGCGAAAAGTCTAATATGTGCTAAAGCTCACAGAAATTGAAATGAAGGTCAGTTGAAAAGAGTATTATGGTGTGATGAATCCAAGTTGGAACGTTTTGGCTCCAATAGCCAACAATATGTTATACAGTATGTGGTCATTATACCATTGCTAAAACAACAAATCTAATGGTAGCCCAAGATTTTGTACTGTATATCAAAAGGTTTTGCAAATGTTCACTTCTGCCTTTGGTGTTGTTTCTCATGGAATCTCATGGTTACTGAAGGTTTTATCTCATTCATCAATGTGTACTTGTATTTTATAACTTTAGTGTACTTGCAGTTATTCTAAAACATATTGGAAGAATACTGAAAATTGTAATATTCAAGTATGTCTTTATTGGACTACAAAGTATCTCATGATTTGTACTATTTGGTATTGTAAGTGAACTAAAGTTAGAGTATAGAGAGGCTTTATTTAACGTAAATAAGGAAACTGAAAGGAACGGAAGCAAAGTAACAAATAAAAGCCCAAAAAGGAAAACCAAAAGTGTCAAAATGTCAAACCCCTAAAGGCTGACGAGGCTAGGCTGCGTGGGGACGGCTCAGGACACATCCAAGGTGAAGTGGGCTCGGTTTTACGGCCGGCGGACCAGTCCGACCAACCATGCCTGTGTGGAAACCGTTTTTACGGCCGGATGTCTCAAACTGGCCAACCACAGGACGAAGGGAGACCCAGGCGAAGTCCGGCAGGGTGCAGTGCAGGGCAGTACTCTGCCCTACCTCTACGAAGAAAGGCAGTAGCATCGTCCCTCATCTTCTCTGGCACCAAACGAGTGAGACTGGTGTGGGCACCCGCAAGCGCAACCACCAATTGCGCACATAAGTGTGGGGTATATGCACCAGCCTCGGCACGTGCCTAGCAAATAAAGACGAAACCCACGCGTCTACGAAATCTCCGTCAAAATGCCCCGTATCAGCAACGCGAGCCACGGCAAATCATATCGCGGCTTACCGTAGACGAGGACCCGACAATAAATGATCTGCATGGATTGCTTTTAAAATTGCCATCACGGCTGAATCCAATCTGCAAGACTGATTAGTAATGACACCCACAGTGCAATTGTGCATGTGCGAACGCCAAAAGCCTTGCTGGATTCAGCCGTGACGTCAGGCTCATGCCAGGTTGCCAGATGGTAAATAAATGCACACCTGGCATGACACCTGACATTACCCCCCTCCCCCTAAAAGGGGCGCCTCCTTAAGCCCCTAGTGGGAAAAATAACAGGAATAAGGAAGGCCCATATAACCAAAGAAACAGGGTATCAGGGCACTGCCAAGCCACAATTCGGGTGCTGGCAGGCCTGGGGAAAAAGGCTGGGCTGGGGGATGGTGAGGCGAGAACCAGGCCCCAAAGAAGGTCCACGGACAGCCCACCAAAAAAAATCAGGCTAAGGGCTGTTAACCATAAATAAAGGCTAGGCCAGTGGCCGGTGGGGGCCAAATACTAGGCCAGAGCCAGGACCACCACCAGCAAGAGAACAGGGATACCGGGCCGACAGCCCCAGACAACCAGACAACTGCACACAGACCACTGCAACCAAAACATAACCAAGCTCCATGTTGGCTGCAGGGACCAATGTGCTACTTCACCCCATCCAGGACCACAACAGGCTCACATTGACAAAGGGCTGATGCTGGTCCTACAGCCAGCCAAACAAAAGAAAACAGGGCACAGGAAAGGGGCTAGACCTATGCTAGCCCCATAGGAGCCACACTAGGCTTACTGCTAGTGCAGCCCATTTAGATAAGGCTGCACTAACCTTACTGCTAGGGAAAATAAAGGGGGCTAGGCTTGCGGCCAGCCAGGCAAAATCCCAGGAGAGGGGGGAAGTGGCTGGTGGGAGGGGAAAAAACAAAAATGAGCACATGGTGGAAAAAAGCGCAAGCCTACCAGAAGCTGCCCGCTGGGTCCAATTTTGGCCAGGTCATTCTGTCATGATATGGGGGTCGAGGTTTAAAGGAGGACCCATAAGCAGAAAGCTTCATGAATAAGCATAGGCTTTATTTAACGTTATTTAACGTGCATTTTTCAGGCAATCTTTCAGAGGAAGTCAGAAAATAAATTTAAATAAAATTTATTTTTTGGTTTCTCGAAGGTTGGATTAGGTGATGATGCAGTGGAGGGAGAAATAAAAATAAAAAAAATATTTTAAAATAAATTTTTTTAAAGACTTGCCTCTGTTCTTAATGCAAAATGATTAACACTAAGCTGGCAAAGGATTACAAAATTATGCAGTTTCCTCTGTCAGGCCAGGCCATATGCAAACTTAGCCATATATCCATCACCAGTTTGTATTAGTCCTTTTTATCTGTTTATTCATATGACCCATTTACTTTATTTTAGTTGCCTTCCTGAACACTGCTTACTAACCCTGCTATTACTAGACAACATAATGCGGTAGGCTCTAAGGTGGAAGTGCACTCGATGTTCACCTGGCATATTGTATATATAAAATATAATAGCCATGTTAAAACACTGTTGGAACTTCCAATATGAAAAGGTAATTCAGTCCAAAAACGTTCAGAGCAACATGTTTAACATATTGTTCTGAACGTATTTTATAATATATAATACCCTCAGCCTGTAGCCTGGTGATTTAATATGTATGCAAATCCATGCAGTTTCATTCGTGTCATCGAGAGTGAAACAGTACACTATGATGCCACGAAATAAACATGATAAATGCACAAAATAAAATGCAGTAAGACACTTCTGGACTATACATAGTGTAAGATTGAGTTCACTACTCTAGGAATCAAGAAGCCATTTGGGATTCAGCCGGCGTCGTGTCATGACCCGCCCTGTGCGCTAGCACATTCTCTGGTGGCGAGTCACAAATCCGTTTATTTACAGGTTTGCATGACTGTATTATTTGAAAAGGTATGCTTGATTTTCAAAGATTTTTTCCCAAGATTTTAAGATTTACATGGCGGCGGGCCCGCGAAACTGGCAAAAAATAAATTTTTTTTTTCCATTTCGCCCAATTTGGCCAGTGGCGGGCCCGCGAAACAAGTTATAAAAAAATGATGGCCTAAATAAGGAAACTAAAAAGAACGGAAACAAAGCAACAAATAAAAGCCCAAAAAGGAAAACCAAAACTGCCAAAATGGCAAACCCCTAAAGGCTGATGAGGATAGGATGCGTGGGGATGGCTTAGGACATGTCCAAAGTGAAGTGGGCCTGGTTTTACAGCCGGCGGACCGGTTCAACCAACCAAGCCTGTGTAGAGAACATTTTTACGGCTGGATGTCTCGAACCGGCTAACCACAGGATGAAGGGAGATCCAGGCGAGGTCTGGCAGGGTGCAGTGCAGGGACAGGCCCAAGCAATGACCCAGCTATGGCAGCAGCTAACCCACGGGGAGAGCAGGGGTTGCCGAGGAGGTCTGGTCGGCGCAGTTAACAGTTAACTGTCCCTAAACTGAAATGCTAAGCCCTGTCAGTTACCTCTCCTGACCGTACTCCCCCCTTTCTCTATGAAGAAAGAGTGGTACCATCATCCCTCACCTTCTCTGGCACCAAAAGAGTGAGACTGGTGTGGGCACCCACAAGCACGACCCCTTTGGGCGCATAAGTGCAGGGTATAGGCACTAGCCTCGGAACGTGCCTAGTGTATAAAGATGGAACCCACACATCTACTAAAACATCAAAATGCCCCATATCAGCAACGCGAGCCGTGGCGAATCATGTCGATTGCTGGGCTGACAGATGGTAAATCGTGGCTTACCATAGACGATGACCCGGCAATGAATGATCCGCATGGCTCACTTTTAAAACGGCGGTCACAGCTGAATCCAATCTGCAATTGGACTGATTAGTAATGATGCCCATAGCACGATCATGCATGTGCGAACGCCAAAAGCCTTGCTGGACTCAGCCGTGATAACAGGTTCATGCCAGGTTGCCAGATGATAAAGAAACGCACGCCTGGCGTGACACCTGACAATAACATTATTAATTTACTTTAAAATACAAGAATATGTGCATATAGCTAAAATTACATGCAGTTATATACAGTATTTCAGCTGTGCTTAAAATAACTTCATAAACGTAATACACTTAATTACTAAATTGCATACTATTTTTACAATAAAGTAAACTAAGTATAAAAATTGCTGTTCCATTTTTATGAACTTTAAGTCTTCATCATTAGAACTACAATTGATAGTCTTACAGTCCAAACAATAGTGGGCAAAGGATTTTCCTCAAGGACCCAACAGTGGCAGCTTAGCAGAGAGGGGATATGAACACTGGACCACTAGGCTTCACTAGGCTACCACAGTTCCATATGATTCACTTTGAATAATTCTTAGTCACCTCTACCTCTCAATATTTTTATTGTCATACGCATCACTCAAACACCGGGTGCAAGGCTGGAATAAATCCCTCTGGGCTGGCACCATCCCTCTATCACAGGGCATCTCCCATCTATTAAAGAGCCATATTGTCACGGCCTGTGTTTCTCCAGACTACGCTTCCCATAGTGCTCAGGGGAGTGTGGGGCATCTCCAATACGTCCTGCGTCACCTGAGTCCTAGGTACCGCCAGCTGTGGCTTATTGAACCGTGGGTATTTAAAGACTCTGTTTGTAAGCCCATGTCACGAAGTATTGCCGACTCCTGTTGCCTTACTGAGCGTTTGATTCACTGTTCCGGATTGTGTATTTTGTGTATGACCTGTTGCCTGTTACTTGGATTACTGTCAATTTTCGGATTACCCCTGTTTGGCTTGTTTGTCTGGTTCGGATTGCTTATACGGTTATCGATCATTGGACTGCCTACATGTTACCGCTTCTGCCTCACCCTTAACGGATCCCGTCGCCGCGTCTATCATGTGTCATCTGTGTGTGTCTGTTGAACCACATTAAAACGCTGGCCGAGTACAAGGAGTTACAGCAGGTTGTAGGACACCAGGGAGGTTTACTAGAAGAACATCAACACCGGCTCAACGTAGTAACCTCCTCCGTGGAAACACTTCAGGCTCAGCAAACGGAGCAACACCATCAATTGGTTCAAGTCAATAGCACCCTGCAAGAGATTTCTGCTAAGTTGCCATTTGGCCGTCAATGGAAAAGGAGACCTATGCGCGATTCCTGGAATCTTTTAAGCTGGTCTTTGATCATCCACGTAAGCGTTGCTCCGTAGGGGAATCCCTAGTTAAACTGCATCAGTGTAATCGTTCCATGGTTGAGTACGCTCTAGAATTTCGGACCTTGGCCACTGGTAGTGGGTGGAACGAACCCTCAATCTATGTTACTATGATCCGGAATGGATTAAGAGCTGATGTACTGACTGAACTTGCATGCAAAGACGAGGGCTTAAACCTGGAAGCCTTAATCTCATTAGCCAACAGACTGGACCAGTTGAAGCAGGGAAGCTGTATCAGAAGAGGAGCTTCCTCTTCCTAGGTATTCTCCAGAGACCTGCTCTACCGGAGTCCACAAACAGAGAGGCACAATTGTGACAAGAAATTCCTGCAGACTGGGATTTCTGCCACTGCTAGTTGAAGCCATAGAACATACTTTGATGCACCTGCAAATTCAGCTACTTCCGTCACACTATGGCCTTTGGCATGCCCAAATGCTATCATTCCATTTTGCCAATCATTAACATCTGCTTTGAGACCCATTTTCCACACAGCAAACGAGACATTCACTGCGCTGTACCGCCTCTTCTCAATCTATGAATCCTGTCACACACCCTGAAGGCTGTACTGCATGCTAATGCATGCCTAATCGATTCCACCAGCATCCAGCACTTTAAAATCTGGAAGCATGAGCAATACCATCTGGCGGCATTATACTTTCATTACTGTAAGTACTGCATACCATCAGTGTCCGAGTAGCCGAGTGCTGAGACGTGCAGCAGCAGGGTTTAGCAGCACATAGATTTACTTTAGTTTCTGATGTAAGGCTTGTCCCTGACTGGTGCATTTCATCCATTTTGCGCACTTGCTATGCCAATTTTAGGAGGCATAGCAGGGTGGACACATTAGTGCCACTCGTGGGTGATTTGAAGGAGTTAGGGACAAGTGGTACCCCCCCTCCCCTTGAAGAAGAGGGGTGGTGTAGAGCATGGAGGATTGAGGTAATGTCAGGGATTAGATTGGTATAATAGGGTAAGCATGTTTCCCTCTGTGCCATCCCCCCCCCCCCCCCAAGGCCCCTCCTGTGCTCTCATGTGGTCAGCCAACATGACATGACAGAAAGGCCATACAGCAGCAGTGATGGTTGCTCTTCGTTCGTGGGAGTCCGGCACGGCGTCCAAACGTAAAAGAACCACAGGGCCATGGACTGTCGGAGGCAAGTTAACTGCAGGATGGGGTATCGGCCAGGGAACTGCTTCCCTGGGCCTCCCTGCCATACCTCTCCCTTGTCCCTGCGTGGTTGACTGGCTTGGTACGTCGGTTGTAAAACCGGGTCCACGGAACTCCGGACTTGACCTCACCATCCCTGTGTGCCCTAGCCCTTGCCGGTTCTGGGGGTTAGCTGGTAAGGCCTTTTGATTTCCATTTTATTATTATTTTAATATTGTTTTGATTTCATGTTTTCCTTGGTTTAGTTTCTTATGAATTCAGTAAAATTTACCATTATTCATGAAGCTGTCTACATGTGGGTCCTCCTTTTACACCTCACCCCAACATCATGACAGTTGGGGCTTAAGTCAAAGGGACTGGATTTAGGACTGTGGAGGAAAATCACTATTCTTTGATCTTCTTTTGGTCTTCAAATAAGTTGTTGCAAAGTTTTGATGTGTGTTTTGGCTCATTAATCTGCTGCAGTATGAATTCTTTTCCACAAAAATCCAAACTAGCATTTTTCCTATTGTTCTCAGGCTTATTGGATATATAATATGTATAGTGTATATATTACCTCAATAAAAATAAATATCTCACTGACTTTAAATGGTAACTCTATTCATGTATTTATTCATTTATTTAAAATATGAATAATTAAACACAAAACATCTCCCTGCAAGCTACTTCTTGGTACTACAGTGAGAATGAAAATGATCCAATTTCTGTTCTTACTTGATTATATGATGATTTTTAAATACATCAGTTTAAGAGCAGTGTTATCACACACTGACAGACACAATGATTGATCATCTGTGAAACACTTCAGGAATGTGAAATGCCTCTTGAAGACATGCGACAGTATCGCATAGCTCTCCTAATCTCTCATAGCTGAACATACTGAACATTCAGTTCAGAGGCCAGCCTCCATTTGCAGATTCATTTACACTGAGTGAAGTGAGGACAGACCCTTTACCTCATCCATAGTACTTAGAGAGAAGGTTTGCCTGCTGCTTACTAAGCCTGCACTCAGAATTTTAATGGGCATTACATAGTGCCAAAGTGTGGTCTGTGGCTACAGCTCCAGGTTCCAACCTCTGAAGCATGATTTGGAAATAAAACACTAGCATTTGCCAGTGCTAAATATGTCCAGTAACAACCACAGCTTTCTGAAAATAGAACAGGAAGCTAATCATTAACATTAATGGTGTATACATTTTTCATTGACTTTATGTTGTGATACAGATTTTGGCTTGCAGATTAACTTGCAGATTGCAATTGCAGCTTGAAGTAATTGCAGCATAAGGAGTTCATGAAGCTATCCTTCTGAAATGATTGAAGGTCTGTTTTTAGCTTTGCTTTTGGATGATTTCTTTCCACAGTTGCGTGGCTTTTTCACTGCGGTAACAGCCACTAAGCCCAAGCACCACTGCCCTAACTTAAGGCCCCCTTTAGTATTGCATATGGACATACTGTATGCAGTTACCACTGTTGTACCCAGATCTGGAAGGTCAGTGGTGGAGTCCTTCAGAGTTGAAGTGGTTGCCATGACTTCTTGATGACCAGTCAACAAACACGAAGAAGCCCAGCATTTTCTGTCATTTTGTGGAAATTTCCAACCACTTGCTCACCCCACCCTTCTCCAGTGCCACCCTGAAGTGAAAGGACACCCAGTGCCTGGTATTTCATGAACCGGATTCACATGAACATAAGTGTGATGCCAAATACTCTCAGAAAATATGACTTTTGAAGTTATTCTTAGATCATTATGGCATGTCCTCTGTGACGCATATGAGCCAAAGCTGAACTTGTGAGAGTTTCGGCTTAGAGATTTATGCATTTTGATGAAGTCACAATGACTAAATATTGAGGCTTGGCAGCATTTTTATTTAAATAAATTAAAAGCAAACAAGAAGTTATGATCATAGCTCACTGCTGTGAGCTGAGTTTTGTTCTCTTTTTAGTGCATCAGTTCACATAAACTAACAAAATCCCCAGGTTTACAAGTAGAATATTATTTAGATTCAACAAAGCAAAAATGGACAATCCACTGATACTCTACTGAATTTACCAAACTCTGTATGTTTATTAGTTATTATCTATGTTAGTATGAGTACAAATACATATATGAAATAATAAACTTATTGGTTTTGGTTTGTTTCTGAAAAGTACCACTGTAAATTACCACTTCCTCATTTTATTTGGGAACACCAAGTAGACAGAATTTAGGAATAGGAATGGCTGATGTCTCATTTCCTTAAATATGCTTTCTATTTTTAGATCTGCATGTGAGCGATAGAATTACATTGTCTGTACTACAAGCTTTTAGAAAGTGAGATATTCGTTAACTTATGGCAAATGAGTACATGAACATGAGCAGTTATAGGTTATAATTTGTAATATATGTTGATAATTTGTTATTCTTATTTTCTTTATTATTGTTTGTAATCATTATTACTATATAGTGCTTGTGCATATATTACTAAATGGTGCTTGTGGTGAATGACAAATACCATTATTGTAAAATCATTTATCAATAATAATAATAATAATAATAATAGTAACAAAACTAACTTTTAGCAGCATTTTAGTTCTCTGTATACTGTATACAAATATTTAAATTCATTTTCATACCTACTTAATCCAGTTCACACTCGAAGGAGGTGAGGTTTGAAGAGGTGGAAGGAGGGTTGTTGGGCTACAGGCAACCAACCATAGACCAACCATTGCAGTGCACATGCACACATTCACTCAGCCTGGGACAATTTTAGAAACAGCAACTGACCTAATGTATGTCTTTGGAATGTGGGAGGAACCTGGAAAAGCCGGAACTCACACAGACATATGGAGAACATACAAACTTGAAAAGGCAGTAGACTGACAAGGAATCAATGCTGGGTATCATCAGCTGTGAGGAAACAGCTCTAACTACTGTAACACTGTGCCTATTATTATTATTAGTAGTAGTAGTAGTAGTAGTAGTAGTAGTAGTAGTAGTAGTAGTATTTTAGATCTTATACACTGTGTGCGGATTTTATTAATCACCAACTACAGTGCTTTCGGTTAATCCAAAATGTTAAAAAACCTCAAACATAAATGTTTAAGAAAGTAAAACTGAGGTTTTGGCTTTCTTAGGAGACTATCTATTATGTGTACAATTATTGGGCAAGTATTATTGTGCAGAATTATAATGTAGCTAAATGAAAAACACACATTTTCCCATCTCACTTTTTATTTTCATCTGTTCAAGTGAGAATCATACACAAACATCTCAAATTTTTCCAATAAACATTTCTGACGTATAAAAAAATCAGTGACCGATATAGACATCCTTCTTTTCAGTAACAATAAGCCTTCCATTCATGGAGTCTGTTAGTTTCTTGATCTGTTGACGATCAACTTTTTGTGCAGCAGCAACCAAGCCTCCCAGACCCTGTTCAGAGAGATGTACTGTTTTCCTTCACTGTAAAGCCCGGTTTACACATAGACAGTTTAATCGGCAGGTAGTACGTAGACCTAAGTTCACCGAATAACGGTGTAAACTGGTGTAAACTGTGGCACTGCAGGAAGGGAAAGGATGAAACTGAGATTAAAACGTCGTCACGCGAATTATCTGGTCTTCTCCAGGAGCGCTCCCGGAATTATTTAACATGTTGAACATTAAACCATCTATGTGTAAACGGGGCTTAAATCTCCTCTTTAAGAATTGCCCACAAGTTCTTCATTGGGTTCAGGTCAGGTGAGGAAGGGGGTCATGTCATAAGTTTGTCATCTTTATTGCCTTTACTGGCTAGTCATGCAGAGGAGAACTTGGATACATGTGATGGAGCATTGTCCTGCATAAAAATCAGTCTTTTTGAAAGATGCAGACTTCTTCCTGTACCACTGCTTAGAGAAAGTGTCTTCTAAAAACTAGCAGAAGGTTTGAGAGTTGATTTTGAGGCCATCTTCAACATGAAAAGGTCCAACCAGCTCATCTTTAATATACCAGCCCATACCAGTACCTAAACACCACTTTTCTGGTGTCTGAATTGATGTGGATCTCTGTGCCTGTTACTGATCCAAAAAAATCTGTCTTCAAATATTTCCTGGACCAGTCTATACGCTTCAACTTATGTGTCCTGTTCAGTGGTGGTTGGGTTTCAACCTTCCTTACCTTGGCCATGTCTCTGAGCACTGAACATCTTGTACTTCTTAGTACTCTAGGTAGGTCGCAGTTCTAAAATATGACGGAACTGGAAGATAATGGGTTCCTGGTAGCTTCACGTGTTGTTGAAGATGGTTCTGATGAACCTTTGCATTCACTCTGCCATGTAGTTGTATGAGAGATCCAAATCCGGCTGCTGAACATATTCCCAAACCATGACACTTCCTCCTCCACCTTTCACTGACTTCTTTACACACTTTGGTTCAGTCTTTTCCTAGTTTGTCGACGAACATGATTCCCATCAGACCCAAATAAATTAAACTTGCTTTCATCACTGAAATGAACTCTGGACCATTTCTCCTCTGTCCACACAACATGCTCCTCAGCAATGGTGAGTCAAACTTTTTGATTCTTTCTGTTAATGAGAGGTTTGGTCACTGCAGAGTGGGCTTTCAGTCCAAATGCTCTTCAACGTCGAGACACTGTATGACGAGACAGATCCTTACCGATCCTTACTTCAGTACTGAACTGGCGAGTGATTCCAGCTGCAGTGTTGAACCAATTACCCATGGAGATCCTGTGCATTATCCTGTCCTCTCTTGCATTTGCCTTTCATGGGAGACCAGCCTTCTTGGGGGACTTGAATGAGTTTGTGATGTTGTAAAGATGCAATATTCCAGAAATCACAGTCTTGGAATGACCAACTTCTCTTGCTATGGCTGATAGGGTCAACCCTTTGGACTTCATCTGGACAACCTGCTGCTGGAGGGATTCAGTCACTTTGGCTGAACGGCTCACCATTTTTGCAAAGTAAATGAAGACTGGAAAGTTAGGTTGCCAGTTAACTAGGGTTTGTCAGATAATTAAGGAAATTAGCACCAAGTGCCAGATTAACACCAATAACTTGCAGGTATCTGAAAGTGCTCTCTAATTTTGATCAGTGTTCTTGTTCAATTCTCTCATTTAAGTTTTTTATGCTGTGCTTTAGAATATATACACTTTATGAAATAAGTTTAAAATACTGCTATTTTACTCCTGTTAGGATAATTTCACATAGAACTACACAAATGACCTTGACATTTAGGAAATTGTGTGTTGTTCTCTAATCTGATCTCCAGTGTTTATCAGGCAGGTACTTCCTTGACTGAGAGTGTTTAGACTTCTTCAGGCTGCTTCTTGTGTAACATTTTAAATGCATTCGATGTGCTTTATAATAATGTGCTTAATTTATAATAATCAATAATTCTTTAGTCAAATTTTATTAACATAACAGGTTGTAGAGACACTGGGCAGGGTTTTACACAACATTTTCTTCTCACTAGGTTACAGATTACACAATAATTACAAATTCAGTAGCATTTATAGTTGAATGTAATGCATAAATCTACAGCATGTAAATGATATGTATAACCACTGTTTAAGCATTAATGTTACGTTCATTCATTCATTGTCTTATCCACTTCATCTTAGTCAGGGTGGCTAGTCGGCAACACAGGGCACTAGGAAGGAACAACCCTAGACAGGGTGCCAATCCATCATAGGGCACATACACTCACACACTTTTTCAGATACTCACTAAGGCCCCTTTCACACATAGATGGTAAGAGCTCCCGGAAGCGACCCAGAAGAGTTTTTGGCTGTCTTAGGTATCAAACACCATTGTTAACGCCGGCCCTATGGGGCGTGGTTTAGTTCCGGCTTCACCAGGAATCGTGGAAAAAATTATTCAACATGTTGAATAATTCCGGGAGCGCTCCCGG
>JAVSBU010346080.1:0-10325 GCA_033118015.1 Loricariichthys derbyi | reverse complement strand
TCTCTCTCTCTCTCTCTCTCTCTCTCTCTCTCTCTCTCTCTCTCTCTCTCTCTCTCTCTCTCTTTCTCTCTCTCTCTATTTTAATGCAGAACATTCACAATCTCAGTGTCATCGGCATAACAATAAAATCTGTCACCAGTCTGTCAGAATGGTAAACTTCGTCCAAATTAATCCCAACAGAAAAAAATGTGTCAAAAACCAATCCCTCAGAAACACTTTGGGTAAGAAAAAGTTTAATACAACATAATAAAAAACAACCCTATTGAATTGATCTACCCTATATAATTGCATAACCCTATTATTATTATTATTAATATATCATTATTATTATTATTATTATTATTATTATTATTATTATTATTATTATAAAGATAATTAATAAATGGCACAGTGTCGCAAGTGGTTAATATGGTCATCATCTCTAAAGATCCCAAGCTTGACTTCGACCTCTGACTCCCTTTCCTGTGAGGAGTTTACATTTCCTTTCTGTGTCCATGTGGGTTTACCTGGTAAGGTACTGGACTGTGGACCAGAAAATCCAAAGTTCAAATTCCACCACTGCCACTGTTGAGTCAGTTGGCAAAGTCCTTAACTGACAATTGCTTGGATTGTGTAAATTGACCTTTTTGTGAAAAGTCACTCTGGATAAGAGCGCGTGCTAAATGCTATAAATGTAATGTAAAACACAATCAGAAGAGTATATTTATGTATATTTAAAATACAGTAATTCGTTTCTTTGAATCTTTTATTATAAAATTTGAAACATTAACCGAAAATGAAGAGAACGTTGTTGTTTTCTGCCTTACTGCTACTTACTCATCCAGGTTTTCTGTCATTCTGATGCGAAATATATGCATATAAGACAGATTTTAATTTTCTATTATAAGTCTTAAGACCTCTGACATTAAAGCAAACAAACATTGATCAAGGGGACATTAAACGGAGCATACTACATCATCTTACAAATGAAATGGACATCCAAGTAATCATGATCTGATTTAATGCAGCCAACATTTTTTCCTGTTTTAACTCTGTTTATCCTGCTCAGGGTTTCCAGAGCCCGTCCTGGAATTCCTTAGGTGCAGACAGATGCACGCCCATGACAGGACCCCAGTCCACTGCAGGGCATTGCAGATGATCCTTCAGACCTACAGACACATTCAATCACTCTTATTGATGGTTGACCTGATAAGAACTTAAACCAATGCTGACACTCCCCAACACATCCCAGAAAGTATCAAAGGTGGGTAAAGAGCATAAGACATTTACCTGCATTTTGAAAACATCTTGATGGAAAAGTTCTGTTCAATCAGATTAATGAAATGTTTACTACCCAACTAGTCCAATCCTAACTTATGGAAAGTGCACAAATAAACATAACACCAAAAACCTACTAGTTATCTGATGTATTTTTGGAGATGCTGTTACACTTTAATTTTAGTGTCATCAAAACATTATCCAGTCCCATATAATCTAACTGCATCAAGTCTCAAAGTTATCCAATTCTCAAATCAAATTTAGACTCTGTTCTGCATTTTTTTCATTGTTCCATTAATAGATGCCTTAGCACAGTGTATATTAAAGGAATTAATTAAATATGACTTTAGTTTGATCGGTTGTCTATCATGGTGAGATGAAGGGTATTTCTAACAATGGATGAAACATGTTACTGCTGTAAGTGTTTTCACAGTTAATCAAATGACCCACGTTTAGATTCCCACTCTGAATAGGTGATACTGGAAGAGGAAACTGATATCCCTGGGATATTACTTTAACACAGAAGCACTTTAGATTAATGAATTGCTTTCTTAAAATTTTCTTATTTTCAGTTTTTCTTCTGTATCCAAACAGGTGATTTACTTTGCATATGCTTGCATTTTTATTACCATAATTAATAGTGCTAATTAAAAAGCTTCCCTTTTGCTTATTACAGAAGAGACAATCAGGAAAATACGTCATTAATAAACAGATACAACAGTCACACAGAAAACCATTTTCATCTGAGCATACTTGACAGAATTTGATGATCCATTGTGAAGACAGGTTGACGTTTTGCTCTATTTCAACACCAGCCCTTATGAAAACAAGCTTACAGATTTGAGCTTCCTGCTCTATTATTAACAGGTTCAGTCTTCGACAGGTTAAGCAGAGTTAGACCCTACAGTGAACAGCTGAGTGACATTCAATTTATTGCAAAGCCTCATTTTCAGCAGTTATTATTAGTGATCTAATTGTTAATAACAAAATAATAGAATTGTTATTAAAAGCAAACAAAAAGTTTTCAATATCCATGTCACTTTTTGGCAAGATATAGACAAAGGTGGAAGGAGTAATAAAATATTGTACTCAAGAAGAATTACCAGTCTAAAAATCAATTAAATTTTAAGTACAAAGTAGCTTATTTAAATGTACTCAGAGTAAAAGTTACGTAACTTTTAAAAAAGTAACTAAGTACTTAGTTACTTTTTTAAAAGTGGAGATTGGTCTCTTCTGTCTCGTCCTAAAAGGACAAGGTAATATAAATATAAACATATCAACTATTTATATCAAATTAAAACACCTTCACAAATTAAAATCTTTTACAATAACAACTGAATTATCACTTTAACATTCACCTAGTTGTTCATTTTGATGTGACTGTATATTAAGTTTTATCCCTATTTACATTCAAACAGCTTTTAATTTCAATAGGACATCATTTTCCAACATAATTTGCATAGACCATACAAAGAGCTAAGCACCTATAATGGAGTGAAAAATTAGTTGATGTGTGAATTTAACCAGTCTACAGACCTAACAGACACCAACTACAGTTATCAATTCAAATTAACATTATTTCTGTCATAAACAGACCAGATCCAGTCCACATATTGATCTAACCTACATTAGTAATGACAGGCACTGATGCATTTGGTGCTCATTTAAGCAAAGCTTTAACTAAACTATGACAATTTATTTTTAAACTCACAAGGCAACAGTGTAAGTTTTATTTAACTTGCTTCTACATGCTTGCACAGTTTTGATGTTGAGTTTCTATAAGCTACTAGTTTAGTCTCTCTGGACAAACACATTTTACATTAGATAATAAGGCCAGACTTTTTTAATTACTTGTTTGGCGGATCCGCCGATGTTAGTTTTCCACGTTTTCAAAAAAAAAAATAAAAAAATTGGAAAAATCGACTTTTTTTTTTATTGCTGTCGATCTTGCATTCCTATATCAGTTGAAAATGCCAATTTAAAACTCATGCCATCGTGACTCACAAATGCGTAGAATGTACCAAAATCTGTCATCACAAACGCATGTGCAAACGAAGAAAATCAGAAAGTAGTGTTCATGAGAGAGAGAGAGAGGCAGAGCGAGGTCAGCTTATCGACTTTGTCGCTATATTTAGTGACTTTTCAGACCGTCTAGCAACTTTATTTTTTAAAAAGCGACTAACAACAAATCTAGCGACTTTTTGTGGTGTTATTGGAGACTTTTGGAGACTCTGAGATGAACTCAATGATGCCCAAAGCCGCCACATAATGAATGGCAACAGAAATTATAATTATATTTTTCCGTTTTTCGTATCGTTAAGTTATAAAGCTAAAAGTATCGGTTGTCCGCTCTAGGAGCCAGCTATTGCCACAAAAAGCATGTCAAATGGAGCTTGAAGTTGTTTGCGCTAGCAGGTTTGTTAGCATTAGCATTTCACATTGAGTTGTATGGAGCTTTAGCTTAACTTTAGTCATCTCTCACATTTGCTGTAGCTTTAGTGGTCATTTATTTGTATTTCTGTGCTTTGATATTGTTCTGAATGTATGATACGGTGTCCAGCTTGGATGCTGGGGTGATTTGATGCGATGTTTTTAGCCATATAGTGCACATTGGTTTGGCTCCTGATGTTCGCTAATTGAAAATTTAAAAAATAAATTCTAAAGTAAAATTTTATTTTTATTTCCACCAAAAAATAAATAAAAAAAGTCTGGCCTAAAGATGTTGCATTTCTTATAGCTGATGTCAAAGTTGTCCTTTAAATAAAGCCAGAGGTTTTGTATTTGCATAATTTACACAATTTGTCAGTGTTTCGCTGTCATGGGGTACATAACACCTTAGTCTAATCTGCTTGCCTCCATCTTTCTTATGATTTTAGCACCAGTTATCCTGCCCATAGTTTCCAGGCTGCTTTTGTTATTTATTTTTATATTTTTACTCCATAAAAGGAGATTTAATATCTGGTGAAGTACAATACTTCCATCAAAACATACTTAACCCTTTAACATTTGTATAACTTTTTTGGTAGACCACCTTTTGGGTCACCATATCTTTTTAACACTTTAATGTCCTCACCAAGAAAAAAAAGCAATGGAAAAATTATTTTATTTAATATTTATTTAATTAAAATTAATAATTAATAATTATTTAATAAAATTATTAAAAAAATAAAATAAAATATTTTTCCATTGATTTTTTTTCTTGATGAGGACGTTAAAGGGTTAAGTAAAAGTAAAATTGCAGATTTTAAAAACTACTTTAAAAATGACAACTACACAAAACACAATCCAATTACAGTAATGCGAGTAAACGTAAATTGTTACTTTCCACCTCTGGATATGGAAGCAGATTTTAAGGCCTTCCTTCCATACAATTAATCTTAGTGTCAGTGTAATGTGATTATCCCACCAAAAACACCATATCTTATTGATGGAAACATGGTTCAGTTTGTAACCACAACACCCAACCAAACCCAACATAGGATGTAAAACCAGTTCTTCAGCAGCTGCTGTTTACAACAGAATAATCATTGAGAAACAGAAGTTGCTTGTAATTGTTATAGCACAGCTGAAACTGCTTATTTTGATTGATAAAACAGGTAAACAATTATTTCTGTAATTTAGAAGATAAGTGGTGAACTTACCAGCATTTCTAATGTTTAATTCTGGGGTGAAAACAACTTTATCAAGAAACAAAAGCTACTGATGTTTTGCAAAATGCTGAGTCTAGAACAAAATAGGGACAGTTGAATCCAGAACTGGACAAAAGGAGAAGTACAGTATCTCACAAAAGCGAGTACCCACCTCACATTTCTGCAAATATTTAATTAGATCTTTTCAAGGGATAGCGCTATAGAAATGACACTTGGATATAACTTAAAGTAGTCAGTGTACAGCTTGTATAGTAGGATAGATTTACAGTCTTCTGAAAATAAGAACACACAGCCATTAATGTCTAAATAGCTGGTAACAAAAGTGAATAGGCTACATCTCGCATTGTACATGTCCAAATTGTGCCATTAAAAAGTGTCAGTATTTTCTGTGTCAATATTTTGATAACTCTTGGGCATGGAATTCCCCAGAGCTGCACAGGTTGCTAATGGAATAACTTCAGGTTCCTCTGGAGTGAGGTTGTCATCTTCGAGGTGTGTTTGGGGTCGTTATCATGTTGGAAAACTGCCATGTGGCCCAGTTTCCATGGGGAAGGGATCACGCTCTGCTTCAGAATGTCACAATATATGTATACCACAGCTCCCCAGTGTCTGCAGCACTCATGCAGACCCTGCACTGCACCCTTCCGGACCTCACCAGGTCTCCCCTCGTCCCGTGGTTGGCCGGTTCGGGACATCCGACCGTAAAACCAGTGTCCACGTAAGTGTGGTTGGTCGGACCTGTTTGCCGGCCGTAAAATTGGGCCCACTTCACCTTGGACGTGTCCTAAGCTGTCCCCACATGTCCTAGCATTGTTAGGCTCCAGGGGTTTGCCAATTTGGACTTTTGGTTTCGTTTTGGGCTTTATTTGTTACTTTGCTTTCGTTCCCTTTTTGGTTCCCTTATTTATGTTAAATAAAGCCTACCCTTATTCATGAAGCTGTCTGTGTTTGGGTCCTGCTTTTTACACCTCGACCCCGCTCACATAACACACATGGATTGGGTGGGCTTGCAAACTCCATTCAGTCCAAGGTTGGGAAGGAAATAGGAATATCTGGCACTCTGAGGCGACCTCGCTAAATACTTGCACCACGGTGTAGCCTGAGAGATTTAAAGAAAAGTCACATGAAAAAGCAGTTAAACGGCAATAGAAATTTTTTTTAATTTGTTTAATGACTGTAAAAGAGAAGAACCATATTGAACTCTAGTGGGCTCTAGAGTTTTTCAGTAAGATCAGAGAAAAAGGCCCTCTTCAGAGCTACAAGTTTTCTTAAAAACTTTATAATCAACTATCGGATGTTTGTTTGATTAATATAACAACTGTATGAAAAATAATTATGATATAGACTCACTGACCACTGCATTAGGTGCATCTATTCAACTACCCATTAATGCAAATATCTCAGTCACTTTGCAGAAGTTCAATCCATTTAGGCATACACACATTGTCAAGATGGCCTGCTGAAGTTCAAACTGAGCATCAGAATTAGAAAGAAGGGTGATTTAAGTGACTGGCATGATTGTTGCGCTTGACGAGCTGGTCTGAGAATTTTAGAAACCGCTGATCTATTGTTATTTTCACACACAGTCATTTCTAGGGTTTAAAGGAAATAGTTAGAAGAAAAAATATCCAATGAGTGAGAGTTAGATATGAAGCTGATAGAACCATTTGTTACAGCCGAGTTATGCTGAAGAGCATCTCTGAATGCACAGCATGTCAAACCTTGAAGCAGATGGGCTACAGCAGTGGAAGACCTTACCAAGTGTCACCCCTGTTGTCTAAGAACAGGAAACTGCAATTCACCTGTGCTCAATAAAACTGGACAACAGTAGATTGGAAAGAATATTCCCTGTTCTGAAAAGTCAATTTCTGCTTTTAAATTTTTTACAGAATTTGTTACAAACATCATGAAAGCATGGATCCATCCTGCCTTGCATTAACAGCTCATGCTGCCGGTGGTGTAATCATGTGGCAGTTACTGTATATTCTCAGCATATTTTGGGCCCCTTAACACCAACTGAGGATTCTTTAAATGCTGAGTATTGTTGCTGACATTGTCCATCCCTTTATGAGCACAGTGGACCATTTTCTGATGGCTACTTCCAGCAGAGAAATGTGCCATGTCACAAAGCTCAGATCAACTCAAACTGGTTTCTTGAACATTGTACTGTACTTAAATGATCTCTACAGTTACGAGATCTCAATCATATAGAACACCTTTCACTTGTATTAGAACAGGAGATTCTTTCCGTGGAGGACATTGAGAACGTCTATCTATTCGGAACCATGATCACAGGTGCTTTGCTGATTGGATTAGGCATTGCCCTGGAGTATCGGGAACTTCACAGAATGAGGGCAGCTGTCCAAGGCCCCTTAAAGCTGCCCGACATGACTGTTGCGGTGGGCAGAGCTGTCAGCACTCAGACTGTGACTGTGAGCCATGAGAATGGGTCCATCTTGGAGAAGCTGGGAATTGAATCATCTTTGAGACCAAACTGGACAACTTAAAATGGACTAGAGGTAGTTGTGATTAAATGAGTGCGACTGCCACCATAGATTCTGCTCTTTATCTGTTTTTCGGCTCCATATCAGCACATTGCTGGGACAAACATCCTCCTGAAGTGCGCTACACAGGGACACTCTTATGCTGACTTTCCTGTTCTTACGTCTTCGTTGCTTTATTCCTGTTGGTCTTCATGTTGTAATGTGTATTTGTGCATAACTGTGCAGAGGTGTTTTTATCAGTTCCAAAACTGTACTCATTAATGAGCATAGTCTGGGGATGTTTTTTTTCTCTCCGCCCCGCACTTCATGTATTACTCTGTATTTTCTAGCTTCAGTTGGCACAATGTACGGCTGCCACGGCATTCTGGTTCTCTCTTTATGTGCACCTTTATGCCAAAGCAAGTTCCTAGTCTGTGAATCCGTTCATTGACAATGGCAATAAACTGATTCTGATTCTGAAACGATGGATGTGCAGCCGACAAATCCGCAGCAACTGCGTGATCCTATCATGTCAATGTGCACCGAAATGTGTGAGAAATGTTTTCAGCCACAAATAATTCAGGTACTTCTGAAGGCAAAAGGGGGTCCAAACGGTACCAGCAAGTGTAACCGAATGAAGTAGCTGACGAGTGTCACGACAAGGGTCTTCTTCGTCGTGGCATACGGTCCCCGCCCCGCTGGAGGAGATATTATTGCCCTCTGGCGGCGCGGCACCACAGCGCGGTAGTAATTAAGTTCAGCTGTTCCCAGTAGTATAAAGACCCCGGAGACGAGACAGAGTATGAGCGGCATTGTTTGGTTAACGCCGGTCGCGTTGGGACGGCACGCAACTCCTACTTTGGATCCGTGATGGTGGCGCGCTGTGGTGGAACTGGAGATGCACTGTGGTATGGTCTTGAGTCCTAGTGTGTTTTGGTCGTAGGTATGGTATGGCGAGGCACGTCCTGGCCCCGAATTACATATGCAGGGAAGAAGGTACCAACTGCCCTTGGTAGAGGGCAGGTGGAGTAGAGGCAGGAGCCCTGAGGTATGTGAGCCCTTTTAGATAGAGTAGGGACATACCTCATGCCCCAGTGTTCGGGAGGAACCAGGCTCTGGTTGGACAGCTGACGGGAGTCATGCGGGATGTGGCCAGTGGCTTCGACTGGTTGGGCGCCCGGAAAGGCGCTCCTAAAATACCGAGGGAGGTGTTCCCAGTGGCGCCAGTCCACCGTCGAGCGGTGTCCTCCTGCCTGGGGTTACCCGGGGCTTCCCCCCCCGTCCGGCCTTGTTAGGGGACGTGCGCTCGGTTCACCAGTGCAGCCCAGTTCGCACCGGTCCCTGGGGGTTGCCAGTTTGGCTGTGTCTTTGTGTTTTGGTATGGTTTTGGTTTGTTTATGTTTTAAATAAAGCACTTTTATGGGTTTCACTGTCCTGCGTATGGGTCTTTTTGTGTTAAAATCCCCCGAACGTGACAACGAGAGTGTGATATTATGATATGACATTATCAGCTGTAACTCTGTCCTTACTAGATAGATCATTTGTCAAAGCAGTCTTACAGAATAATTACAGAAATGTAATTATTACTCACTTGTAGTTATCAATAATTCTATTATCAAGTATCAATAGTCTACCATTCCAAACAATTCTGTGGAATGTGATGCTATAATGTGAATAAGTATAAAACAATCCTGTTTGATTCTATACCAGGCTGTACACAGCTGCTCCTGCAATGAAGGAACACTAAGGAAAATGTACCTATACCACAGTAGTACATCTGTTTCATTAGTGCAGATGAACACATGATAGGAAGACGTGCAGTTACATAACAGCTCTGTTAATCATGTTCAGTAGATTTCCAGCAGGTCACCACTGGATCTGTTGTATATAATGGAGGGAATTTGTGGTATGTAGAGATAAAAGCAGCATGCTAGACCACTTAAAATCTTTAGGTTGCCTAGCAAATGGATGGCTTTAAAAACAGAGTGATTGCAGCTGTGCATAAATTGTAACAACAGAGTCACTTTTTGGTTTTTACACTATGGAGTCTACTAATTTTATTATCTCCTACATTATTATATAAGACCAGGTGGGGGACCACTGTGTTATATGGGACCAATGTCTTGAAGTGTTTGCCCAGGTCTGAAATTTCGTCTTTGCTGCATCTGTTAGATTCAATTGCTATGTAATTAAAATCGTTAGGTGAGAGCTCGTAGTAGCTGTGTGGTTCAAACCTGTTTGTACGCACTCAAATTAGTTTTGCAAAGAAATGCGGGACACACCTAGCCGATGAGGACGTGCTGGCATACATTCAGGACAAAGCAAAGCTCAGCAGCATGTGCAGTTCTTACTCATTCATAGGGTTTTCAGGAACGTCAGGAAGAGAATATAATGCAGGCAGTATAAACTTGTCAAACATTTAAACAGCCAGTTCCTCAGCGGCTTTGGACAGAATTCATGTTTTTATTGTAGACAGCAGAATTGAAAAAAAGGATAATGGATTGCATTTTTGTAAATGCTAGCTCACATCCGTCAGTTGCACTGATCTTATTATTCGGAGTCAATAGGCTGCGCACCTAAATGAACGTAACATAACACTGTCGGGTATCACGCAGACTCTGAGGTGTGTTCTGGTCATGTCAGAGCAGTACCTGCAATATCACTTCGTTTATTTGGAAGTCCAGGTGCTATATCATTAAACGCAGTCATAGAATTTCACTCTCAGAAAATGATCACACCTCAATTCCACTGAAAACTGGTTGGATTAATTGGAACACCAGGTGCAAATATCAGCACTCTCACAACTGATTGGCTACAGCTAAAATTCTTGTTCAGCATGATAATATGATAATGTTTATTATAAACTAGAGAGGTGCATTTCCTGCAGAAAATGCGAGTGTGATTGCCACGATGCAAGTGCCGGGTCAGGGTGCTC
>JAVSBU010346069.1:0-10325 GCA_033118015.1 Loricariichthys derbyi | reverse complement strand
TTTAATGCAGAAAAGCTTTTAGAGCAACATAAGCTGCTTCCCAGATTAAATCTTCCCAGAGATATCCATTTTTCAACAAGACAATGCAAATCAAGCCAAATCTGGAAATTTTTGAAACTGAAATATGTTAATCCCTTCCATCCTTTTCTGGGGAACATTGAACATCTTTTAAACATTTCATGATTTTATCACACATTTGTTGATGAACTGGAGATCCTCTGCCCCTTAGCCTTTTGTGGATCCTAATTCTGTACCAAATCCTGATCATAATCACCTGTTAACGTCACCTGTTTTAAATGTCATCATTATTTAGTTTTTACCTTATTACTTACCCTAAATTGACCTTAACCCATGCACCTTTTATTTGGAATGTGTTGTAAGCCTAAAGTGCAAGAATGAATGTTTATTGACAAATTAAATTAATTTGACTAAAAACATTAAACATCTTGGATTCATACTGTCTGAGTGAAATAAAAGGAAAAAATCAATTTAAGGAATACAGCGGTTTTTGTTTTATTTACATTTTTCATACTCTCCCAAATATTTGTGATTTTGGGCTGTACTTTGTGTCCACAGACCAGGCTGATTAAGGAGGTGTGATGGTGCTGGTGAATGTTTTCTGTTTATAGCAATCAGAGCCTATATGTTAGTATTGTTGCTGGCCATGAACATCCCTTCATGACGACAATCTTCTAATGGCTATTTCCAGCATAATAAAATGGTTATTTCTGGCACAAAGTCACAACGCCTCAAACTGGTTTAATGAAAATAACAATGAATTCAGTGTTCTACAGTGGCTTTCCCCGTTACTGGATCCTAATTTCCTTTAGGAGGTGGGAGCATTGGAGATTTGCAATATGAAGCCACATCTGCGTAATTTGCAGGAATGGTATAATGTAATCATGTCGACATGGAGGAGAATCTCAAACTAATGTTTCCTACATCTTGTGGAATCCATGTAAAGAAGACTTGTAAAGAAGACTTGAGACTGTATTGAGAGCAAATGGAGGCCCTGCCCAGGATTCGAATAGTGTTCCTAATAAAGTGCTCAGTGAGTATATGCTCTTTCCTCTATGTTCAAAACCATCAGACTGACTGAATATGCTGTGTCTTTTCATCTTTGATTCATCCATATTAACATACTGCTGCTATCCACAGACTTATGGCAGTATTACTGCAACAATCAACACTGTGTGAAATAAACCATCAAGACAACGAGGTAAAATTCTCCTTTACTTTACTCTCCATTCAAAGATGTAGCTGCTGAAAAATAAACCGTTTTATAGGTATTTATCTTTTATAGATGAAACCAGAATAGAAAGGCCTTGTCCTCTCTTATCTTATTACCTTTAGTCATTCACCAGACTCAAAATGACTGTGTGATTCATGCTCACAATTTGGCTCAATTTGGCACAGGCGTGACTCAGCATTGGTTCTAAATTTACACAGAGACATTTAAAACCCACTGAAAAACAGCACAGCATATAAACCAGTACATACTGTATATATTTACATACTTTATTATGAGATCTATAATATCTATAATGACTCAAGTCCAATAAACAGATTTCACAAATAACAGATATTGTATTTTGATATTGTATTATAGCTTTCTAATGCTGTCCTATAGAGTTTAGTAAGACTTTAACAGTACATAAATATGATTCTTACGTTTTATTTGCTAGGGCATGACAGCTCTTCACTGGGCCTCCTTTCATAACCGTCCAGAGCATGTTCAGGCCCTGCTGCAAAAAGGAGCAGACCCCACGCTGGTGGATAAAGACTTTAAAACTGCACTTCACTGGGCTGTACAGGTAGGAAATCCCCTTGCTTTTCTTATGATGGGACTCACAAGAAAACAAGGTTGGTACAGAACACCTTTGACTTTCAATATGACAATGTCTTAGGTTTTCACCTAATCCACAGTTTCTTTCCTGCCCTCTTAAAATAAATTAAAATTAAAAATGGATTGCCTTTATGGAGACCTTTACTGGTTTGCTATGAGCTGTGGCTTTAATTACATTAGTAATTACTTTACTTACTTTATACTGGCTTACAAAGTAAAGCAAGGTTATTAAAACTTACAGCATTAATTAACATTACAACATAAGCTCCAAGGGCAAAAAAATTAGTTAACTTGTGTTTTTAAGGTGGACTAACTTCATGATATATATAAATTCTATAAATACTTGCAGGGTGTGTGATGGGATTCATAGATTGAGAAGAGGTGGTACAGTGCAGTGAATGTTACGTTCAGTGTGTGTGAAATGGGTTGCAAAGCAGATGTTAATGATTGGCAAAAAGGAGTGATTGCATTTGGCTGTGCTAAAGGCTATAATGTGAAAGAAGTAACCAAATTTGCAGGTTTCTTAAAGTGTACAGCCACATGGGTTTTTCAAGAGTAACAAAAATCCCAGTCTACAGGAAATTCTCATCAAAACTGTGGCCGAAAGATAATAATTATGAACAGGGATCACAGCTGTGATGCAGGCATGCAGAAAGCCTTTGTTCAGTTCTGTTCACAAAGTTGCCCAGTTACAGTGGGTGAAAAGACAAAAATTGGACTGTTCATGACTGGAAATGTGTTATATGATCAGATGAATCTCAGCTCTGTCTGTATGTGAATGATGCTCAGCATCGTATGAGCCTTCAATGAGGACTGCATGAAAGGTGTGGTTCAATCTGGCCGAGGTTCTGTGATGTTCTGTATCATTTGAATCATGTTGCAATGGGTTCGTTGGTTGGGGTGTCAGTACATTTGAACCACAATTCCTACACTGAGCTGCTTGACAACCTTCTTTGCCTTTTGCTCTTTAACTGAGGAACATAAGATTCCTCTCTATTCCAAGATGACTCTGAGCTGCTAATGTGACCGACTGGCATGATATACAATCAGGAGCAATTACACATCTGGACTGGGCCACAAAAAATATGTGAATCCACTTGGGGTTTGAACTGCACAATACTTTGATGCAAGAGTGACTAAAGCCTATACAGAATCCTGTCCAGTGCTTTATTCATGCTTTCATGAATTTCTAATAAACATGTAATTCGTTGAGAATAATTCTGAATAAACTGCAAGTAAATAAATGTGATTTATGATATGGAAATATAAGGGTGCCCTTATGAAATGCCCATAAAAAATGTCTAGACCTCAGCTGGTTAAGGTCATGATCTCATACTACAAAGTCCTATTTGATGGAGTCCTGTAGGACTTGCATTGTATTTAGATTATGAGAAAGTCGATGTAAATGTGAGTAGTATCCCACCAGGAATAAATACACTGTGTTTTAATAAGGCACATTGTGCTAGCATCCCTCAGGCCATCATTTTAAATTTATTACATGTTCTACCTCCACCTCACTCAATTAGCTGGGACTCCAGTATTACACATGCCATATTTTAGATTATTTATGTACATTCTGGTGTGATTAAATGTAAATTATCTTTCTTGTTTGACCATTTAACAGAGCGGTAGCAGATTTATGTGCTCATTGATTCTCGACCACCACCTCGGCTCAACCGTCATCAATTATGATGATGAGAATGGTAAGACGTGTGTACACATCGCTGCAGCTGCAGGTTACAGTGACATCATCTACGAGCTCGCACGGGTCCCCGAAACCAACCTGCAGGCTCTGGATGTGGATGAGAGGTAAGAGAATGGGCCATTAGGTACAAAGCATCTTCGTCTTTCAGAATTCTCACAAAGCCAAGCTCTCATGATGTCCAGGGTCTATATTGTTTGAGTTTTGTGTTATGTCTTTTGTAATATATTTCCCTACCCACATGTTAAATCAGAGTCAGTTCTATAAACTTCCATGGAAATAAACAACTACGAGTGTACAGGGGTGCCAAAAATTTTGCAATTAAGACTATAAGACTCATTGGTACACAATACAGCTAGAGTTTGTTCAACAAGTAATTAGTGCAACTGTTCAGTTCCATAAGCTGTGCAACTGGATCAATGATTTATTGTCTGTTTTTGGCTAAACTCTGAAGTGGACGCACGCAGAGCTGAATCATATCAGTGCAGGTGTTTTGTTAAATTCACATCACATTGCTGCAAAGGACATTTTTGTATTTTGTATTTGGCACATAAATGGACATTCATAAACAAAAGTTGTCGTTAGCATTTACATAATTTATACAAAGTAACTTACAACTGATATAATCCTAAACAACAATTATTTGTTAAGGAACTTGCTTAACAGCAGTAGCTTGACAGAGGTGGGATTTTAATCCTGGACCTGCTAGGTTGCCACGTCCCATTTTAATTGTCTGGTAAAATTTTACTTTTAATTGCATTTATTTGGAGCAGAGGTGTAATGTCTAAATTGCACAGTTAGTGTCTGAATAGGTTCAAACTTAACTTAGACAGGTTTGGAGCTGATAGGGAAGTAAAGCGAGATATAAGTATAAGAGAAAAATGACATATGAGCTCAATATTATATTTTTTGTTCTCATGTTGCTTTTTTGGTTATCTCCAATTACAATTATTTCTAATTATAATATTTATCACACAGCCATTCTCAGTAATTCCATAGAATTTAAACAGGTAGCACTACATTCACTGCACTGTACCACTGCTTCTCAGTCTATGAATCCCTTTGTGTATCCTGAACTTATTTATAGCCCCAATCATCTTTGTGCAACATCATCTGCAGAGGTCATCTGACCAGTTCTTAATCTGTTGCCCAGTATCATCACTAATGTGATTAATGTTTGGGTACCTTTTTATTCATGGAACACTGTTAGGACCCCTCTGCACTGGGCCGCTGCTGCAGGAAAGGAAGAGTGTGTGCAGGCTTTGTTACAGCTGGGTGTGGAGTCTGGTCCCAGAGACATTAATGAGAACACACCGCTAACATACGCCATGTACTGTGGCCACACTGCATGTATCAAACTGCTTTCTGCTGAGAACAGGTACGGGTTTCTCTCTAAATGCTGCACTTAAATTTAATCAAAATTAAAAGCAAATGTTGCCAAAACATATACATGGCTAGATAATCTTAATCATTTCCATGCAACTTGCTACAAAATGAAGTAAATAAAACGAACGTGGTTAACTTTCATCACCTTTTTCATTCAACATAGCCATAAGAAACAAGGCAGTTATGAAGGTGTACCTAATAAAGCGGCCGATGAGTGTTTATGTACATCAAGCACAATTACATTGTTTTAACATAAATACTGTGTATTTGGCACAAATCACACTAAAAACCTTTTTATTGTTAGATAATTGATATCAGTTTTTGGATTGTATATGCATTATTTTAATATCCTCTCAAAGTTAGTTATAGAACAATCTTGTGCTTTCCTATCACGTCATGTACAGATTCAAATGTTGTCATTTTCCACAAACCACTGCTAATGCGTAATCATAATAAAATGCAGAAAATTGCTAGTGAAATTTCAGAGCACTGTGAGTTTTTCTTTGCTGCAGTTATATATCTGCTCATCGTATGATTTCATGTACGTACAGATCTGAGTCAGCACGACGCCTTTCTCAGAGCAGTGATCTCTCTGTCAGGAAGGAGGGCAAATTCCGTGTACTGAATCACATTTTCTGTAAAAAGAAAAAAGAGCTGCAAACTGCACGGCAGAACGATTCGAGTCAGGAGCAGCACATGCAGGAGGAAACATCTGAAGTGGATGATATTATTACTATGTTTGACTGCATTGTTGAACTCCCAGCCAAAGAGGACAGCAGAAAGTGGCCCAATGAACCCAGGGACACAAGTGCCAAGGACCACAAGAGCCTGCCCCCTATACGTACACAGAGTCTTCCACCTATCACTCTGGGAAGCTCCATGTTAGCAAACTCTCACAGTGCACCTTACAGAAGTGTCTCAGGGCAGATGGTCAGTCATTTCGTCCACAGGTCACAGAAGAGCAAAAGTGAACATGATCTATTCGACAGCAGACCAAAGGCTCAGAAGGTTTCAGAACCTGCCTGGAAAACAGAATCCAGTCAGTTACTAACACATAAGGCTTGGGTCTCACCTCCATCTGATAGGATGCTCGATAAATTGTTGCATGAAACAGCTAGTCCAATAGATGTTTTATGCTCCAATCACACACCCTACATCCAGAGAAATGACCAAGGTGAGTCAAAAAAAGACACTTTTCTTAGTGGAGCTCTTTTTAACAGTGTGAACGTGGTGTCTGTTTTATACTTTTTTATATTTCAGCAGCTGTAAGTCCTCATCTTGTGCCATTGCGGGTGAGAGATTCCGTCCTGACACGAAACAGTTTGGCTCCTATTCGTGACCACTGCACTCACAGATGTAAGCTGTACATAAAAATCGATCTGTTCTATCATGGAGGTTTAATACAAGTGCTTTTGGAAATATTCCAGCATATACGTTATCCTCACTATCTGTAGCATATGTGCAATTATCACAAACATTAATTCTCCTGCATTTGCTTGTACACTAAGCAGCAGAATGTTATTTATTTATTTACAGGGCTTTACTCTTGATCACTGTCATTAGTGATGTAACCTGGAGTAATTTGGTGTTTTGTGGTCTTCTAACACCTTTTACTCATTTGAAGCAGCCACAGTCCATGTAACAGTCATATTATATATCTTCTGTCACACTTAGTCACATCAGACGTGATGTAACCTGGGGTCATTGAGTATTTGGGTCTTCTAACATCAGACATCCTCACTATAACATCTCAGACAGGATGAGATTCAGTGAGGTTCAGCGTTTCAGATCCGTTTCAGAATTTGTCCGTTTAGCACTCAGATTTTACAGTTTATCCCTGCTGATCCACAGTCATCTAAAAGTCTCCTATGATATATTTATTGACCTTTCAGAGGAGATTGTGGTGCGAATGCTCCTCAGCTTATTTCAGTGGGCATGCACTCTCATAGGACAGTCAGTTCCAGTAAGACCAGTGGATATTACCAGTAATTTACTACAAACTATACAGTCAGTGTTTTCACAGTGTAGTGAGGCTGAACAGTAACCTTACAATGGGAAGTGACAAGCTTGGTGTTGGATTTAATCCATTAATACTTAAATCACACACATACAAAGCTATAACTGTTACAATCTGATATTACATGGTTTGTATGTAACAGAGATGATGGAATGTTTACTTGAACTTAAGAAATCTTGCCCTGTCATCCTGTCTCTCACATGAAGCCTAATAAACATGGAATACTGTGCAAAACTCTTAGGCCACCATTATATTAGATACATTATCAATTATTCAATATTTCTGAGTCACTTTATTAAAACACAACCAAAATTACAGTAAATTTGTATGCATTATTAAACGGTTACATTGCCAGGTATTTAGTGTACCCTCCATTTACACTTGAGCAATGACAACATGTGGCAACTTCATCGGGACCCCAAGTTTTTTTTTTTATTTAATTTTACACATACTTTCTATTTTGTGTTGGTCTATCACATAAAAATCCCATTACAATAGATTTAAGTTTGTAGTTGTGATGTGAATAAATGAACCTAGCATCATTCTTTCAATGTAGTTAAATTGTTAAATTAGAACTGCACACTTGCTAACTAGTTTATTTCTTTCTTCATCAGTCTCTTTGCCACCTAATCAAGTCTCTCAAGGAGTGAAGAAGTCTAAATCTGTGCCATTAAGCTCACTGGGTCCCAGTTTAACAGGACTCCCACCTCCCTTAACCTCCAAAGCCCACAGACCAAGCCTCCCTCAGAGCCAGTCTATGTGCTCCTTTCCTATTCCTTTAAGCACTGAGCCCCTCAGAAACATACAAGTTCTTCCTGCTATCCCTCCTCAAAGAAAACGAAGTCCGTCACCACCCAAACTCCAGCAAACCACGGAGAACAGTACTGACAGCAGAACCTGATGCAGCTTAACTAATAGCAGTGAGAAGAATACAAGGGCTGAACTCTTCCCTGGCACATTTTGACTGGACTGATTCCATGCTACAACTGGACCTCTACAGGTTTTAGTGATCTTTTAGGAGGCAAAATTGGACTTCCTATGTTCTGGGAGTGTATTTACTCTGTGATGAGGGGAGGAGACGATCGAAAGTCCACTTTTAATACACTGTCATAAAGTTGATTAATGAACCAATCAGCTTATATTTTCACACATTTTTACAGAGAATCTGGATTTTTGTCTTGCACTGTGTATGATTGTATTTTCTGCTTTAACGTATAAATGTTGAACATATAATTTGAGGATATATAATGTGAATAAAACAATTAATATTGATAAATTGTGTATACTTTTTAAAATTCCATGGTGTTGCTTTAACAATACCCTTTTGACATGGTTTTCAACTTGTACAGTACGCAATTTGAGATGCAGCCATCCCATAGAAAAGAAAATCACAAAAGACACCTCCTTAATACTTTTGTTGTTTCTCCTAAACAAGAGATCAATGAGAACAAAAAACGAGATTTTTACTTAAGTTTCCTGTTTCCTAGGTTTTTTTTTCACATTCAGAAACACTCCAGTGTTATCATGGTCTACACTGGAGTTTTAACAGAGATCTCAATAAAAACATACCCTTCTAAATCTATAAACCCCATATTATGCTTTTATATCATATGTATAGCCCCATCATCCTCATGGAACTCCATCTGCAGGAGATGTTCAGAGTATATGAAAGTCTTCAGACCCTTTCACTTTTTTAGCTTTTTCTTATGATGTCGTCCTGTGCTAAGAAAAGTTCTCACCCATCATTCTTTACTCACTACTCCATAATGACAGTGAAAACAGAATTTTAGAGATTTTAACTCAGTACTTAGGTAAGGTACCTTTGGCAGTAATTAAAGCCTCCAGTCTTAGTCTGTATGATGCCACAAGGTTTGCACAGCTGGATTTGGGGATTTTTCCACATTCTTCTCAGGCAGATGAACAGCCATTTTAGGTCTTTCCAGAGATTTTCATTTGGGTTCAAGTCAGGCCTCTGGCTGGGCCATTCAAGGACATTCAGATGATTTCTCCCATATTATGAAGACAAGTGTGTAAGGTTAATTGGTATTTTTAAAGTACCTTTAGTGTGTGTGAGTGTGTGCATGTCCCCTATGATGAAGTGGCCCCCTGTCTAGCGTATTCCTGTCTTGGACCCTGTGGTGCGGCTAGGCCCTGGCTTTCCAGCAACCCTGAATATGATTAAGTGGATAAGACAATAAATGAATGAATAATATTTAATCAAAACATTTTTCAGCTTTGATTTGTTAAATGTATGAAAGGGTTCGTGGTAAAATTAACTACAACTGAGAATAGTTTAGTGACAAGGATGGATAAAGTTAGGAATGAGATCATCAGAGGTACAACACAGGTTAAACAACTAGGAGATAAAGTTAGAGAGGACAGACTGAGATGGTTCAGACATGTCCAGAGGTGGGACAGGGGGTCTGTTTTCCCCCGTTTTTGTGCCTTCACTGTTCTACTGTTCCTGTGGCAAGTCTTGATCTTCACGTTATAAAATGTATTTGTGCATAATTGTGCAGAGGTGTTTTTTTCAGTTCCCAAATTGTACTCATTAACGAGCATAGTCTGGGGATGGGTTTTTTTCTCCTCCCATTATCCCATGTATTACTCTGTATTTTCTTTTTTCTAGCTTAAAGCACCTTGTCGTGGCAGCGGCCTCTCCAACGCTCTCGGAGTTGGAGGAACGTGAACTTCCTCATTGTGGGACTAATAAAGGCTTATCTTATCTTATATTGGTAGAAGGATGTTAGAAATACAGTGCCGAGGAAAAAGAAGACGAGGAAGGCCAAAGAGGAGATATATGGATGCAGTTAGAGAGGATATGGAAGTAGTTGGTGTGAGAACAGAGGATGCAGAGGACAGAGTGAGATGGAGGAGGACGACTCGCTGTGGAGACCCCTGAAAAGGGAAAAGCCCAAAGAAGGAGAAGAGAATATTTTAGTCACACACTAAGGTCGGACAATTTGGAAACACCAATGAACCAAACAGAGACGGAGGAGGAAACTGGAGTACCTGAATAAAACCACCGCAGACATGGGGAGAACATACCAACCACACACAGATGGCGGGATCGAACCGGGAACCTCAGGGCTGTGAGACGGCAGCGCCGAGCACTGTACACACACACACACCACACACACATACACACCACACACACACATACCACACGCACACACATACACACGCACACACACATACATGTATACACACACACACACACGTACATGTATACACACGCACTCACACTCTCACACCGCACACACATACCACACGCACACACACACACACGCACACACACACACCACACACATACCACCCACACGTACACACGCACACACACCACACACACGTACATGTATACACACACACACACA
>JAVSBU010346050.1:0-10328 GCA_033118015.1 Loricariichthys derbyi | reverse complement strand
ACAACTCTCTCCCAGATCTTCATTGTGTGGCTCATCAGCTTAATTCCCCTGTAGTTGTTACAACTCTGTACATCACCATTTTTCTTAAAAATGGGCACCAGCACACTTCCCCTCCATTCCGCTGGCATTTTCTCACTCTCAACAATGCCATTGAATAATTGAGTCTCCATTGATCCAAGAGCCATTTAATTGACCATTACCTGGTAAAGGGCAGTGCTCACCAGTGGAGCATATACTCTACCCAGTCTCCTGCTCTATTTCACTTATGACAAATGATCTGAATATTTCCTCTACCCCACCAGAGTACTTGTACCTGAAGGAGGTGCTACTTCTCTGCCTCCTCAACAACATTACAATTGCCTGACTGATTTATTGAGAGGTACCTCATCTCCCCATGGTCACCTGTCCTTACTGCCTTTATATATGCAGAGACCATGAACAAGTTCATCAGAAAGTCCCTGGCTGCTGGTATTATCAGTCTGTCCTCTCTTGCTGGGTGGGGTTTTATTTCTGGAGAAATATGCTTTTAACCTTAGACCCTCTGTTGATTGAACAACCTAAGAAAGTTAGTCAGGAACTCTTACCATATATATATATATATATATATATATATATATATATATATATTTCAGAAAGATTGTTATAGCACTCACCTCCACCTGGATTGAAAATACTGAAAATTATTTTCATGAGCTAAAGAAGCATTATACTCTTCCAGATAGAGAGGACATGGAAGTAGTTGGTGTGAGGACAGAGGACACAGAGGACAGAGTGAGATGGAGGAGGATGACTTGCTGTGGCGACCCCTGAAAAGGGAAAAGCCCAAAGAAGAAGAGAGATTGAAGCATTACTCTTCTGCTACTATCCTAACCCTTCCCATCCCATCCCTTCCCATCCCATCCCATCCAATCCCATCCCATTAGCTCATCAATGAGGTTGATGCCTTAGATGTTGGGGTTGGAGTTTTGCTATCTCAGTGTGCTGCCATAGAAATAAGCTCAATCTATGTGCTTTCTATTTTACTGGATAATTATTGGTGGTCAAGCTTGAGGGGCCTGAATTTCTGTTTTGTTTCTATTGACCATAGTAACCTGGTATGCATCAGGTCAGCCACATTTCTTAATTCTATCCAGGCCTGTTGTGTGCTGTTTTTGTGTGTTGTAGGCAGCAGCCTCTTCCAGGATCGTGAACAGTAGGGAAGGGGGAAAAGTCAGTACTGAGTACATAAGCATACACAGTGGGTGTCAGAGAGTACAGAGAAGGAAGAGCAAAGAAATGAAATGGGCGGATGAGACTGAAGAGAGGATGGATAAGAAAATATGGGGTATTATCATTGAGCACAGAGAGCTAAAAAGAATGATGCACAGCATAATTCAAATACATTAAGAAAAATGCAGGTATATACAGGGTAAATGCATGGGTAGCAAAAATTAAATGAGCAGCATGTGAACTCAATAGACAGGCGAATAGCAGAAAAAGAAATGCGAGAAAGAGAGTGGATAGAGGAGCTTATGGCACACATTCATATAAAATAACATTCACATCAAAATGGCAAGTATAACTATACAGGTATACACTGTTTAATGACACTTCAATCAACATCAATTTGCTTTAATGACTGAAGTATTACCAATTACAATAAATTATAATAGGAAATCAACATCTGTCTGTTAACTCCAGGCAATGCAGCCAATAGTTGCTCAAATTAAAAAAGGCATAGATTGTATATTTTTACTCCCATAAATATTACTTGTGTCATACATTGCAGTCTGTGAATAGTTTAAGGACATGGACACAAGCAGAGATATGAAGTGGAAAAGGAAAAACTCATACTCTGTAGTTAACACTACAAGCGACATGCCATCTTGACCTTCATATAACTCCAAGTGCAGAGTGCTGGTCATTTGAACACTGGATTTACCTAATATCGCATTGTCTGGGCTGGGAATGCATGTTTCTTCAGTTGGACTCATTCCTTCTTGGTTGGTATTGTGTGTTTAAATTCCATTGTTTACATTCCAGAGTGTGTAATTATTAATTTTGCTTGTAACCACAGTGTTGTGTATATTCTGGAGAGTGTGATACTTTCGGCTTTGGATGATGTCAAAGTCAAATTTAGTTGTATAGCGCTTTTTACAATGGAGCATTGTCTCAAAGCAACTTTACAACTTATGTTATTCCCAATTTGAGCAACAGTGGCAAGGAAAAACTCCTTAAATGTTAGGAGGAAGAAACATTGGGAGGACCAAGACTCAAAAAGGGACCCATCCTCCTTGGGCTTAAAGGTATATGTAATAACCAGTAGATTTACAGAAATACCTTAAAAAACAAACCAACAAAACTATCAGGAAATTATAAATTGCCATAGTTCAGTACATAAAGTAATTTTGAAGGAATGTGTGCATGATACGTGATTAACTAGTGCTGTTTCCAGAGTGCATTCCTGCCCAATATTCTGGCTTAGACTCCTGACTTACTACCACCCTAGTGAGAAAGACATTGAATCAATATTCTTTCTTTCTTATCTGTTTAGCCATACATTTTAATTTGCATTAGTCTCACTGGGGTGCAGTTTTCCTTGCTTGCTCTATTTTTTCTCATTCTCTATCTCTGTTTATATTCTCTTCACCTACCATCATTCTTCACTGTATAAACTGCTGCAACAATAGCCTCTTTTTTACTGTGTAAATTTGTGCTGGCATGTGCTGTGGCACTTTCTGAATGGTCTCTCCTGAACGTTTGCGAGTAGGTGTAGGCATTTCAAATGCAATTAATTGTGCAAAGCTTTGGGCAACTCTAACAAGGAAATTGATACATGTAATTGATTTTCTATTAATAAAGAGACCAAACTTGAACATCGCATTTCTGCACATCTGAACAATCAATTATGTTATTGCGGATTGTTTATTGGGGAAAAAAGAATCATAACATTATTCATGTACAGAATTTTGGCCATAATATTGTTTTGAGTATTTAGAACCTAATTTATGTATTACATGCACTGCCGGGCCAAAAAAATGCTCACACACTATTTGTACATTCAATATTTACACACACATACAATATTTGGTCGGGCCGCCTTTAGCTTTGATTACAGCACCCATTCTCTGTAGCATTGTTTCCACAAGCTTCTGCAATGTCACATTGTTTATTTCTATCCAGATTTGCATTAATGTTTCCCCATGATCTTGTATTGATGATGGAGATTTGGACCCACTGCCTTCTCCAGCACATCCCAAAGATTCTCATTGGGGTTCAGGTCTGGACTCTGTGGTGGCCAATCCATGTGTGAAAATGATGTCTCATGCTCCCTAAACCATTATCTTATAATTTAAGCCCACGAATCCTGGCATCTTGGAATACTGCCTTGCCTTCAGAGAAGAAAAAACCCATTGATGGAATAACCTGGTGGTTCACCCCAAGGTCATAGTTCCACCCTCCAGATGGGGACCTTTTTCTTAAACAGGCAGTGTGTTAGTCCTAGTCAAAAATTCCTAAAGTCTCTCTGTTCACACTCAACAGCCACAAGATCTTCTAAACTATTGGGTGATTATCTATAAAAAAGCTATTTACCTACAAATCTGAAAGTGTTTTGGTTTGCAGCTTCCACTGCCTGGTATTCAGCGTTGTATTATAACTTATATTATTGCAGTAGACTGTTGGATTATTATACAATACTTGAGTATGTAATGCTTGAGTAAACACTGTAACAAGGCCCAAGGTCAGTCATGTGTGACAGTCCACATACACGTGTGCGTGTTTGTCTGTGTTTTTGTGCATGCATCTGTGGTTGTTTGTTAGTCATAATATAATACCTAAATGCCAAGTGCGTTCACTGGTATAAATAGTGGCCTGATACTGTCACGCTCCCTAAGCTGCTGTATGACGTGAACGAGACTTTGGACTCCATCTCCCAGAGGGCTCTGGGTGAGGAACCAGGATCGACACGCCCCCCCGTCACCCGAATACTGATTATCACCAGCTGTGGCTCATTGCGGGGTGTGCTTAAATAGACTCTCGGTTCATTCACTCATTGCGAAGTATTGCCAACCCGTGTTGCGTACCGAACGTTTCCATATAGCTATTGTTTGTGTGATTTCAGAGTTTTGACCTGTTTCTGCTCTTTCACTTATTTCGACTCTTGGATTATCCTTGTACTTGTTTGCCTTGGCTATTCTGATTACTTGTGTCTTGACCCTGGACTGGAGTACCGGTTATGCTTGCTGTATTAAAGACCTTTTCCCTTTTACTCAGCGAGTGTGTATTTGGTGTTACAGAATACTTCGCCCAAAACCTGACTATCAGGAGCTTCAGAAGGCAGTTTCTCACCAGAGAGGTTTGTTGGGCAAAAACCACCAACAACTTCAGAAGGTGACATTTTCTGTGGCGACTATGCAGACCCAGCAGTCTGAGCAAGACGCGCAGCTCGCTCAAATACAGACCACTCTGCAAAAAATCGCTACCAAGCTAGAGAGCAGACCCACTATGAGGGAGGAAACACCTGTGGCTGATGAACCCACCGTGGATAATACCTGGTTTCCTGTAAGTAAGCTGGATAAATCTGACGGTTCCCCCGAACATTGTAGAGGATTTGTGTTACAGTGCTCTCTGTATTTTGTTAACTCGCCGGCTACCTTGAACACAGATAAAATTTCCTTTGGGATTTCTCGCCTGTCAGGCAAGGCTTTAGACTGGGCGACAGCGGTGTGGCCCACTGTTGAGAAACAGACGTATGCTAAGTTCTTGGAGGCCTTCAAATTGGTCTTTGACCATCCCCATGAGGGACGCTCACAGGGGGAATTGTTGATCAAACTGAAGCAGGGAGCTCGGTCGGCAGCCGTCTACTGTCTTGAATTTCATACACTAGCCGCAGGAAGCGGGTGGAACGAACCTGCGCTAATCGCCATGTTTCGTAACGGGTTACGGTCTGAGTTAATCGCTGAACTTGCATGTAAGGACAATGGTCTTGGTCTGGACTATTTGATTTCTTTAGCTATTCGATTAGACCAGTTAAGTTTGCGTGGAGCTCTAACCACCAGTTGACCAGCCCCGAGCTTGGGCCCTGCGGAGTCCTATACAGCGATTAACTTGAGTCCGAGCAGCATTTACAGCCGTCCTCCGGATCCGAATCCGGCACCGCCAGAACCTATGGAGATTGACATGACATACCTGTCCAGAGAGGAGGAGAGAATTCGTAGACTCCAGTTCGGACTGTGCTTTTACTGCGGAGCTACTGGTCATGTCCTTCATCAATGTCCTCGCCACCCTTCCCGATCATCGCCCCGAGGGGGCTCGTCCCGCGGTGGGTCTTACCGTGCTTCGCACGGTCACCCAGGCCGTCCATATGAGCTAACCACCTACACTTCAGGAAAGCATGCGGAGTAGATTCCGTGGTGAGTAACCCCTCTTTAAATACAGCCTCACACACTTTTGTTCTACCAGTAACTATTTACTGCCAAGACATTGCTTTTGTGTTCCCAGCACTAATTGACTCCGAATCTGAGGGGAATTTTCTCAATCGTCGATTGGCGGAACAACTTCACGTTAGGTTGGAGAGACTTGAATACCCCAGAAAATTGGCAGCAGTAGATGGCTCCCCAGTCAGAAGAGGAGCCGTTACCCATATCATGGTAGCCCTTCGTATGAACGTCAGCGCATTGCACACCGAGAGCATAAGACTTTTTGGTATGAACAAGACTGATTATTGTATAATTCTGCGGTTGCCTTGGCTTAGGAGACACAATCCTATAATCTCATGGGTTGACAGAAGCATTGTTTCATGGTCGAGTCGGTGTCAGAAGCACTTATTGGTGGTACCCGAGGTTAACATTAATACCATGTCTGTTAAGAGTCCAGAGATGGACGAGCCTGCACATATTCCTCCTGAATACGCTGAGTATGCAGATGTATTTACGCTCCCACCACATAGAACATGTGATTGTGCCATTGAACTTATAGATAACAGATTCCTCCCAAATTGCATGTCTCACTCAGGTTGAGGAGCAACCTATGGAGGAGTATGTACAGGAGGCGCTGACCCAGGGGTTCATACGTAGATCAAGTTCCCCAGCTTCTGCCTCCTTCTTCTTCATGAAGAAGAAGGAAGGTGGCCTGCGACCCTGTATCGACTACAGAAAATTAAATGAAATTGCTAAAACTTACCCTTATCCCCTTCCATTGGTCCCGGTGGCACTCGAACAACTGTGTGAAGCCAAAATTTTCTCCACATTAGACCTGCAGAACGCATACAATTTAGCGTGCATCAGGGAGGGTGATGAGTGGAAAACTGCTTTCTCCACCACGAAAGGACATTACGAATATTGCGTGATGCCGTTTGGGTTAAAGAATGCCCCGTCGGTTTCTCAGTCTTCCGTCAACGATGTGTTTTCGGACTTGCTCGGCAAATGTGTTATCGTTTATATAGACGACATTCTGATTTACTCACCCGACAGAGCGACACATGTGGGTCAGGTACGTCAGGTTCTTGCTCGCCTACGAACCATTTATATGCCAAAGGCAAGAAGTGCTAGTTTCATCTGCAGACCATGTAATTTCTTGGATACGTGATTAGCACTAAGGGTATCACGATGGATGATAAAAAGATCCAGGCGGTGGTAAATTGGCTCACGCCCAAAACGATCAGGGAGTTACAGAGATTCTTAGGCTTCGCAAACTTTTACAGAAGATTTATTTGGGATTACAGCTCTGTAGTGGCCCCCCTAACTAATTTGTTGAAGGGCGACCCCAAGAAACTTGTGTGGTCAGACCAGGCAGACAAGGCATTTAAGAGGCTTAAGGAGATTTTGACCTCAGTGCCTCTATTACAACACCCTGATCCCAACAAGCAATTTATTGTAGAGGTTGATGCGTCCAGTGTAGGAGTCGGTGCGGTTTTATCACAGTATGGGGGAACACCCAGCAAGCTTCACCCGGTGGCATATTTTTCACACGAGTTATCTGCGGTGGAAAGAAATTATGGCATTGGGGATCGAGAGCTCCTGGCGATGAAATTGGCTCTAGAGGAGTGGTGCCATTGGTTAGAAGGGGCTCAACATCTGTTTATAGTTCTAACCGATCACAGAAATCTTGAGTTTTTAAGGTCGGTCAAGAATATGAACTCGAGACAGACTCTTTGGTCGCTGTTTTTCTCAAGGTTCAATTTCAGCATAACCTTCAGACCAGGTTCACGCAATACTAAGGCTGATGTGTTATCTCGGGTATTTGAAGTAGAGAAGAACGAGGTCAAGGAATCGGAGAATGTATTGTGTGCGGAGATATTCGTAGCTCCTATAAGATGGGAGATCGCGGAGGAAATTGAGCGTGGCAACGCTAACTGTCCTCCTCCGAAACAGTGTCCAAACAACAAGACGTTTGTTCCTAAACAATGTAGGAGCAGCCTAATCACATGGGCTCACACATCTATTACTTCAGGTCATTTGGGGCGAAACTAGAACACAGCAACTCTTAGAGACTCAATATTGATGGGAAGGGATGCGTAGGGACATCCACAACTTCGTAGCCTCATGCACCACATAGGCTCGGAGCAAGACACCATGACTGCCACCTGCAGGCAAGCTAGTACCCCTTCCTGTTCCCGGTCATCCGTGGCCTCACATTGCTAGAGACTTTGTCAAGGATCTACCGGACTCCCAGGGTCACTCCATAATCATGACAGTAGTTGACCGATTTTTACGGGGCGTTCGATTTGTTCCATTCACACGGTTACCTAGTGTTTTTGAAACAGCAGAATCTCTGTTTAACAATGTTTTTCAGTTTTTGAGGTCCCTGAGAATATTGTATCAGATAGGGGGCTTCAGTTTATCTCACAGGTCTGGTCGATGTTTATGAATGGTTTAGGGGTCGCCATTAGTTTGTCCTCAGGATATCACCCCGAGTCCAATGGGCAATGTGAGAGGATGAATCAAGAACTGAGTAAATTCTTGAGAATATACTGTGCGGAGAATAGTCGGGACTGGGTGACCATTTTGCCCTGGGCCGAGATAGCTCAAAATTCGTTGACATGCTCTTCTATGGGGTTGACTTCGTTCCTAGTACATTTTAGGCTATCAACCCCCTCTCATGCCCTGGTCTGGTGAGAGGTCAGAAATCCCTGCCATGGACGAATGGCTGAAGCACAACGAGAAGGTGTGGGAAGAGACCCACCAACACATTAAGCGCCACAAGCTCCAAGCTGACAAGCACCATGCCGATACCCAGAAGATAGAGTGTGGCTGCCCACCAAGGATTTTTGACCACGGTAGGGAAGTAGAAAACTTGCTTATAGATACATAGGCCCGTTTGAAATTGTCAGGACAATTAATGAGGTAACTTACCATCTGAATTTGCCTTCACAGTACCATATGTGTCCATCGTTCCACGTGTCCCTCCTGAAGCCAGTCATCAGAGGCCCGCTGGATGAGTCATCAGCCGGGGCTGAACACCCTCCTCCGGTGGATCTGGAGGAGAACTCAGCGTATGCGGTGAGACGATTGCTGGATTCCAGATGGAGGAGGGGAGCCTTACAGTACATGGTTGACTGGGAGGGTTATGGCCCAGAGGAACAGAGATGGGTTCCCGTGGCAGATGTTCTGGATCCGGTCCTGGTGAGGGAGTTTCATCAGAACCACCCTTCTCGTCCTGCACCTAGACCAAGAGGTCAGCCTAGGAAGTCAGGAGGAACAGCCCAAGCGTCTCGTATGATCCCAGGTCTTTCGACCCAGTACCAGGCTGAGGTACTGTCCACTGAGCAGCCCTGCGTAGCACCCGGTGCCACGCGTTCTAATCCCTCCGGTTGGGAGGGAGGTGGGGTTAATCGCCGCCCAGTGTCCGTGGTCGGCTCTGAATCTTTGGGGGTGGGGGTGGGGACTGTCACGCCACCTAAGCAGTTGTATGATGCGAACGAGACTTTGGACTCCATCTCCCAGAGGGCTCTGGGTGAGGAACCGGGATCGACATCCCCCCGTCACCCGAATACTGATTATCGCATCTGTGGCTCATTGCGGGGTGTGCTTAAATAGACTCTCAGTTCATTCACTCATTGCGAAGTATTGCCAACCCGTGTTGCGTACCGAGCGTTTCCCTATAGATATTGTTTGTGTGATTTCATGGTTTTGACCTGTTTCTGCTCTTTCGTCATTTCAACTCTTGGATTATCCCTGTACTTGTTTGCCTTGGCTATTCTGATTACTCGAGTCTCGACCCTGGACTGGATTACCGTTTATGCTTGCCGTATTAAAGCCCTTTTCCCTTTTACTCAGCGAGCGCCTATCGTATTCACTTGGTGTTACAGATTCTATGTAAGGCATACAGTATTGTCAATATTATTCATGCTGTTATTATTTGTGCTTGTTTGATTGCATTTATTTTTTGCCTGTGTTTTGTGTGAGTTTATGCTAAAAGCCCTAAGTGTGGCAGTGTTTTGGTTTCTTAATAAAGTCATTTTATAACTGCGACATTGTTTTGTCTGCCTGCTGATAACAATGCATGCTGGCTCATCTCATTAACGCTGATTCATCATGCTGCACACTGGTTTTGCTGCATGCAGCCTTAAGTAAAAAATTTCTGACAAATCACTCAAGTAGAAGCAAGCCATGAAAACATATCCAGGTAGATGTATTACATTGGGTGATGTTTTTCAAGTACAAAATGGTTACCATGTGGTAGCATGAACATCACAGTAGCAGTTAATACAGCCAGGAGATAATTTAATCGGTTAATGGCAAAACAGATGAATAACAATGGTAGGAAACCAGGGAAAAGTAGTGAATAAATCTATGTGCTTTTAAAGGTTTCATGGGTTCTTAAAATTTTCCAGTACAATGAATTTATTATTCTTTAAAAGGAAAATGCTTCAGTCAAATTTGACTCAACAAGCTAGCAGAATCACATGTAAAAATTTACATTTTGAATTGCACTGTCCCATGAATCAGTGTTAATTCTCATGAATACCTTAACAACTGAATTGTCAGTGCACATGTAAGTTTTTATCTATAACCATAGTAACCATGTTTTGTGGGAGAACGTGTGGTTAAAGGTGCTGTCACAGTGCCCAAAAGTGTGCATTGCTACCGACTTGAGGCCAAAAAAATGGGATATTCGTGATACGGTAGGCATTGGCGTACTTCGGACATTCATACATCTGCACATGTTCGTATAATCCACAAGAGCGAATCATTTCTGCACCTCAAATTTTGAGCTTGCTCACGATTGTTCTGCGGAATACATTCTGTTCTGATGCCTCAATACGGCCACCATTCTCTCACAACACAGCTGTGATTATGGTCTTAATACAATCGCACATTAATGTTTTACAGTCGCTTATGTCCGCA
>JAVSBU010346042.1:0-10329 GCA_033118015.1 Loricariichthys derbyi | reverse complement strand
TGTGTGTGTGTGTGTGTGTGTGTGTGTGTGTGTGTGTGTGTGTGTGTGTGTGTGTGTGTGTGTGTGTGAAGTGTAATGCAGGGAGGCAGAAAGTCTGGCAGCGTCTCTGACTGATAGAACAACATTACTGTAACTACAGTGGGGTCCAAAAGTCTGAGTCCACTAACAGGAACTGGTTTAATTCCATCACTGATCAAACTCAAACCCAATTTCTAACCCAATCATCTTTCAACTGTCGCCTCCATCACAGATTTTGGTCCACATTTCAGTCCTGTCCAGGGCAAGTTGCTTAAGGCTGGGCACTCAGGAGGCACGGTGGAAATTCACCTACACCTCACACCGGCAGTCTGGTGTGAGCAGGACGTCACAGCCGAACCCAGCGAGGTTTTCCATGTTCTGCGCATGCGTGACCAGTGACAGCAGGCACAGTAATCAAATCCTCGCATACTGGGTTCAGCCCTGGACGGCTTATAAAAGTGAGTCGCATGGACCAGTCTTCATAGGTCATTTGTAAAGGTAAGATTTTTTCTCAGTTTGTTGGCCGTACTGGTTTGCTGCAGCTTGCATAGCCGATGTGGGGCATTTTTGACGGGGTTTTAGTTGACATGGGGTTTCCATCTGTACACGATAGGCACATCCCGAGCTGGTGCGCTGCAGTGAGGGACAAAGGTACCACCCTTCCTTTGTAGAGGGAGAGTGGAGTAAGACCAGGAGGTCTGAGGTAATTTGGAGATGTAGCTTGTTAGAGTAGGGGCAGGTAACTGTACTCTGCGCCGCCCGAACCCCCTTTGTACCCCCTTTGGTCCACACGGGAATACCGCCAGGTTAGCTGCTACCGTAGGCGGGTCATCATTCGGGCCTGTCCCCTCGCTGCACCCTGTCATGTCACATGCAGACCTCCCCTTTGCCTTGGCCCAGTGGATAGCCGGTTCGGTATATCTGTACATCCATTAAAACGGGTCCACGTGCTGTGGTTGGCCAGACTGGTACGCTGTGCCCTAGCCCAGGCGGCTTTTTGGAGGTTGGCTGTTTTTTGGCATTTTGTTTTAGTTTTTTGGGCTTTATTCATGTTGTCTTTGCCGCTGCTTTTCAGTTGCCTTATTTTATGTTCAATAAAGCCTAACCTTATTCATGAAGTTCATGAAGCTGTCTGCGTTTGGGACCGCCTTTCCACCTCGTTCCCCACATCATGAGAGTTTTACAGTTCATAACATTTTAATCAAGCTTTTATTTAATATTTTTTACATAAAGCACATTTATTTTATTTACTGTACGTAAAAGATTTCTGTTCTAGGAAGCAGACTTAAAGCAGACTGTCCATGTTTGCTGGGGCTTTAGTGCCATCTAGCAGCACAGCACGGCTGCATGCCTAAATCGTATTATGAGTAAGGATCACACGCCTCTGCCGCTCCGATCTCGTGGTTGAGTGCTTGTGGCATGTAGCAGCGGGGTTAGTGATGCACTAATAACTCTCTCTTTATCTTTGCAGAACCGCTCTGCTGACGTGAGGCATGTCCACACTGGTGTGCATTTCCCACCCATGTTGGTGTGCCACCTTTGCTATAAGGGAAATAGCGAGGTGAGCACACCAGCCTCCCACTGCTTGGCACTTAGAGGACGTTAGGGATGAAGGTACTGTCCTTCCTTAACAGAGGGAGGGTGGAGTAGAGCAAGGAGGCTTGAGGTACAACATGATTTAGGCTGTTAGAGTAGGGACAGTTTATCCCTCTGTGCCATACGCCACCCCTCCATCCCCGTCCTAGGCCCCTACGTGGTTGTCCGGTACCGTGACCAGGTGGAACAGAACCACATGGCATTGGCTCGACAAATTCACCCCGTTGTGGCCATGTGGTTCCATGCATTGGTGGTACCAGAGAGAGGTAACCCGCAGGCTGGGACACCACCTCAAGGGCTGTCTCTTTGCCTCCTGCTGTACCCCCCCCCCCTTCGTTCCTACCTGGCGGATCGGCAGGGCCCGCCAATGGCCACTGGACATGTCTTCATCGTCTAGTGCAACCTAGCTCCTGCTGATCGCGGGGGTTATCCAGTAAGGCTCTTTTGTTTTGAGTTTTTCTTCAGTTCTTTAGTCTTTGGTTCTTTTCTGTTAGTTCTGATAGGAGTTAATAAATCTACCATTATTCATGAAGCTGTCCTACGTTTGGGTCCACTCTATTACATCTTGCCCCAACACTCATAACACTGTAGGGTCATGAAGGGTTAGCCGAAGAAATCTGATCGATATCATTAATCAATACCAGATACTAAACCCGAAGCAATACAGAGCACGGAACCTTAACACGTAACTTGTCACTGCACCCAAATGAAGTGTATATTATGTTTAGGTGTGAGTTTATCCAGAGACAGAGAGACTAAAACTAAAAGCAGCTGACCTTCACTTATAATAAAAATAATAATAATAATAATAATAATAATAATAATAATAATAATAATAATACAAATTCTAATACTATTAAAATAATAATAATAATAATAATAATAATAATAATAATAATAATAGTTCTTATAATACTACTTTTAGTAATAATAATAATAATAATAATAATAATAATAATAATAATAATAATAATAATAATGGGAGGCTGGAGATTTGTGATGTCATAGCGCGGTAACACAACACCTCAAAGCTCCCGAGATCGAACCCTACTCTTCATCAAGTCTGCAGTCAAACGAGGAGCTAATGAATCCAGTTGAGCCGAGTGTTAATGATTAATTAATGCGGTGTTTAAACAAGCTCTCGCTAAAAGCTCTGCAGCTTCCAGTGTTTCTGAGCAGTTAGGAAGAGCTCGGCAAACAGCAGCCAATCAGATTACAGCCAGAACACACACACTCAAACATAGGTGAGCTTTTATTAAGGACCTGCTAATAGATTTAAAGAAAGTGATCCAAAATTTATTATTTATTTCTGCTTCTTTGTTTTGGATATACAAGACTAAATGAAGCTGAAAACAATACTATAAATTAATGTTAATATATGCAAAGATAATACATGACAGTTTTTTCATTATAAAAGAATATGTACAGGATTTTTTATTTAGTTCATAACAGATTAATTACCAGTTTTATATATATATATGCTTATTTTATAACTTATTTACTAAATCTAGTTTATTTATGTAAACTAGGAGGTATATATTTAACTTTCTAAAAAAATTCTAAATGTTTTTAAAGTAGAAAATTTAGGTGCTAAATTGTTCAGAAGAAAACATTTTATTATTCATTTTAGTTTTAAATGTTAATTAAATGTTATGTCAATTAATTTAAATGGACCGTATTGAGTTGGATGGACTTTTACAAATAAATAAACAGGGAAAATTCTAATAAAATAGGCAGTGCTTCCAATTTTAGACTTGTTTATAGTTATTGTGGTATTAAAAATAATAATTAAATATTTTTTTAAAGTTTTAAATAATTATGTAATAAAGGAAATTAAAGTAAATGGAAATTAAATCCATTTTATTTTAATATTATTATATTTTCTATTTTGGTTTTAGAATGGTATTTAATTTTTAAAATTAAAGTTCATTTTAAAGGTGATCCTTCTGCTTTCTTTAGCTTTAATTAAAATTTTTATGAATTAAAAAAAAAAAAACCTTAAAGCTGTTGGACTGTGCAGGCCTAGCGGTTAAGGTGCTGGACTACAAACTAGAAGGTCCAGTGTTCAAATCCCATCTCTGCCCAAATGGCACTTTTGGGTCCTTGAGCAAAAACCTTAATCCACAACTGCTTGGATTGTAAGATTAAATTAATTGTAAATGTAAATGCTTTCATTAAATTACATAAAATTTTAAATAAATATAATAAAAAAAATAATAATACCATTATTATTAGTAGTAGTAGTAGTAGTAGTAATACTATTAAAATATTATTTGAATTATTATTATCATTAAACATATTATTCGTAGCAGTAATAAAAATAATAATAATAATAATAATAATAATAATAATAATAATAATAAGAAGAAGAAGAAGAAGAAGAAGAAGAAGAATCCCAATTTTTATTTGAATAAGCTTATCAGTTTTGAAAGTGATGAAGCTTTATAATGAGACATTTTCTCTTCCTTTAATTTTAGTTTTATGTTAAATAAGTTCATAATCCTTGGGTTTATAAAACCCCCATATTTTAATTATCTATTAAAGTGCATATGCTGGGTTTTACAGGCCATCAGAACAGCACTTCTGATGGACTTTACTCCGTTACCATGGTTACAACAGGGGGTGTTAAGAGGAAGCTGGGGAATACAATTAAAAACAGAAATGGTGATTTTTTTTTTAATTAGAAGAAGAAACTAAGATGGACTGAAGCAAACGACACAGGGATTAAATTAGTACAACTGAAATTTTTAACTGTCTATCAAAAGGGCAATCAGCCAACTTTTGTTATGTGAATGGATGGTGGCTGACGTTCTGCTGTGTGTGTGAGAGAGTGAAGCAGAATGATGGGATGAAGATGGTACGAGTTTGGAGGAATAAATGAAGAACAGAGGGATGGGATGGAAACGGAAGAGATAAAATGAAATGTTTCACTAGGGACAGGATGGGAATATGAAAATGGAACAGAAATAATACAGAGCAAAGTAAAACGCAGGAACATTAATGAAACGAGCAACAGAAAGGAGATGGAATGAAGAGAGAACAAACAAAATACCGATGGGAGGGAAGGAATCGATAGAACAAAATAAAAGGTAAGAAGGGTTAAAAGGAAAGGATAAAGAGTGATAAACACTGAGCATAAGGATAAACAGACCACAGAGAAACAGAAACATGATAGAACAGAGAATCAGATGTGGAGAATGCTAGAGGGGCTGAGGGAGGGGCTGTAGATGAGGTGAAGCATCTCTGGTTGTGGGTTCGACTCTCGGTTATTAAACAGCCTGAGCCGGTGCTATTTGTGAAAGATAAATATCAGAGGGTTATGACATTTCTCTGTAGCTCTCACTCTGATTTTCTGTGGGACAAAAAGCTTTTTAAATATTGACAAGCTCAAGGGCAGAAGATCAATGACGTGTGTGTGTGTGTGTGTGTGTGTGTGTGTGTGTGTGTGTGTGTGTGTGTGTGTGTGTGTGTGTGTGTGTGTGTATTGTTGTAAGTTCTTTGTGACCGTTTTTCTATAAGTACATATTTACATTAAACACAGTGACCGATCAGTATGAAACATCACCAGCATAAAAGAAGTATAAATAAAGAAAAATAAATATAATAATACAGAGTCAAGAAAATGAAATATAAGCTTAGAAATCAAATAAAAAAGAAACATCGAGAGAAACAGAAAGACGATAAAACAACAGACTGGTAAAGAAATAAAATGGAAATAATATATAAAGAAAAAAGAGAATACAGATAATAAAACTTGATGGAAAGAAGAAAATAAAAGGAATAAACACAATTAAACAAAGACAAAAATAGAAATGGCAAATGAAAATACAATGATGTTAATAAAAAAAAATAAAAAAACTATACATACAATATATAATAAAAATATATCATGGAATAAAAACCTAAAATGAAAATCAAATTATAGTAAAAAATCAGAATGAAGATAAAAGAGATTTAAAGAACAAAAAAGGGTAAAAAAAAAAACACAACCAAACAAAAACTGAAAAAAAGAAAATAAAAGCAATGACATGACAATATAATGAGAATAATTAAAATGAAACACAAAGGAAACAAAGGAAAAAGAAACAGTGAAAGAAAGACAAAATGGAATAAAAAACAATATGGAAGTAAATAATACATAAATAAAACTGAATGATAGAAAACAATCAAAATGAGGATAATAAAATAATATGGCAATGCCCTGTGCAAATACAATAATAATTAAAAAGAAACACAGGAAAAATAAATAAAGAAAAAAATAAAATAATTAAGATAAAATTGAATTAAAGAATCTAAAAAATAAATATTAAAAAATATATATTTAAACAGATATTATTATTAGTCTTGCCCATCATATTTATGGTTATATTTCTAATATTATTTTTATAAAGCTGATGTTGCAGATTCGTAGATGATCTCTAAGATCTAACCTCTAAAACGCTGGTGATTATGGGTAATATGAGCGAGTGCAGGTCCGGTCGGACAGGACAGCTTCATTACAGAGGCTAAAACCACGAGAAAGCTACAGAACGAACAACAAACCGGGTCAGAGTCAATAAAACAGATCAAAAAACAACAACAGCAAAAGAAAAAAACAGATTTAGATAGATTTACTGTGGGTTTGGTAATAAATATACGATACAGATTTTAAATTAAAAAAAAAAAAAAAAAAAAACACCTGCTATAACTTTTAAACTTGTACAACAATGTACAAGAAACTTCCTAATCTGCAAAACAATTTACTACATATTTTATAATCTTACAAGCAAACCTGCTTCGGATTTTATACCCAAAAAACAACACGCTACAACTTTTACAACCAAAAAATCATTAATAAGTTTTACAAACTACAGCCTATACGCTCTAAACTTTACAACTTGGCGGCAATCTTTGTACTATTTTTAAACATTTACTTTTTCAAAAGTTCAAGGATAGAGCTATAAGCTTTACATTTTATAAACAACCCAAACTTTACAATAAACTCCTGGCAAACAACCACCTACAAATTTGCAATCAAAAAAAGCTTCAAAAACAACCTGCTTTGACCTTTACACCCAAAAATAACCTGCTACAAGCTTTTATTAAAATATTTAAAAAAAAACCTCTGCTTCAATCTTTTATTAAAATCTTTAAAAAACAACCTGCTACAAGCTTTTATTAAAATTTTAAAAAAAAAGACCCGCTTCGAACTTTTATTAAAATCCTTAAAAAACAACCTGCTTGAAACACATTAAAAATGTCATGTACAAGTTCTGAACAAAGATTTTACATGTAAATCCATAATTAAAACTTTACAGATGCTGTGCTTTGTATTTTATGCTAATAATCTGTAGAAACATGACAGATTTTACACAGCAGGGAGTAAAAGATCACATTAGATTACTGATCCTTAAGCAGCAAAGAATCGTATTTACTAAATGCCTGCTTAAATTTTAAATAAACAGTACATTAGAAGCTTTCTTTTAGAGGAGTTATGTTGAAAAAAAATAAAGAAAAAAAAATAAACACTTTGTGGGGAAAATTGAATCCTTTTTTTTATTTAGAAAGAGTTTTTTCATCTCTTTGTGTAAGAACTCGTAATGCCTGTGTTTATTAATCAGAAATGAAGATTGCGCTGGAGGTGAGCGTGAACGTTTTAGGTGTAACAGAGGGACGGGAAGCATCAGAGTAATTACAGGAACTCGGCGTATTGCTGATTCCTGTCGGTGCGAGAGCGGCGAGAGATGATTTACGTTCTCGGGGAGGTCCTGAGCTTCATAACGTGAGCTCATTCAGAATAATTGCCGCCGCATCGTGTGTTATGATTCTCGGTTTGATGGCTCTCCTGATATCCTAAACAAAAGGCTGAATTAAAGTCGTTCGGAGGCGTCGGAGAAGGACAAGGAAATTGAATACGAGATCAGAGCGACGGAGCGACGCAGAGCAATAAACAGCGGCTTGTTCAAACACTCAATGAGGAGTGAAACGCGACGCCGGATGATTCGATACGCCGGAGATTTATATGATCTCAACCTGCTCAAGGGCATCAGTCCGCGAGAAGCTCTTCAATAATTCAGATCAGAAATAGAGCTATGCTACATCCTTCAGCAGAATGTCTTTAGAGGCTACGGTTACAACAACTTAACATCCGTACACTTGCAAATTCTCATTAAAAAAAAACTTACAGTCAAACAAATAACCCATTAAAACCATTTAGTAGCGGATCTAATCCATAACTGCTACATGGAAACATCTTGAACAGACACGTTCATACTCAAAACTTTACAAACCTCCTGATCAAAACTTTACACTGTACACACTGCTCACTGAGAACCCTACATTAGAAGCTTTACAAGCATCAGTCTAAGATCTACATACAACTATATTTTACAAACTTTATACACTATCATAAACTTTACACAACTTTACGCAACTCATATTATAAGTTTTACAAGCAAACAGTAAGTTCCTGATAGAAATACTTTTAGGAGTGCCTCACTACAAAAATCACCCTCAACTTTACATTAAGAACTTCACAATTTAAATACTACACATCGAAACATCACAAACCTACAAGTATAAACTTTAATGTTCGTTTTAGTTTGCATGTGTAATGTAAATTAACACTATAAACATTAAAGCATTTCACAAACTGTAAACATAAAACATCCTTTTAGAAACTATGCTTGAAAGGTTACAAACATCAAACTAACATTGCTTCGTTATATTAGAGACTTTAAAGGGGTTCATTAAAAACACATTACACTACAACATGCTTAAAAATGTAAAAGTTTCTGCTAAAATATTTATCACCAAAACTCCCTCTATAAACTTTAATAATAACTTAAAACCTAAAAAGTTTCACCTTAGAAGGTTGAACCTTTAGTATAAAAACACGCCATTCATAAATGTTCTACTAGAAACCTAACAAACTAAACTTTACAAAAAGGATATTACAGTGAAAAATCTAAAAAATTGTTAGAAACCTGACTAGAAACTTTACAAACAGCCTGCTAGAGACTCTCAGCTTGCTACCTTATATTAGAAACAAATAAACAAAGTACTAGAATACTTAATACTTAAGAAAAAAAATCCTGATAGAATATCTATCATGAAAACTCCAAAGGTACAGCCTAAATATGACAAACTTTATGAATGGACCCTCTGCTAATAACTTTACACTCAAAACCTTAGAAATAGTTTAAGTTATAAAATTGTATTATTAAATATAGAGTCCTACTACAAACCTAACACGTTAAACTTTACAAAGTATAAATTGCATTGGAAAATAAAAAGAAAATATTGATAGAAAGTTTACATTAGAAACTTTACAAAAATCCTGAAACTCTAAGAAACTCCAAGCTCGCTACTTTACATTTGAGACATTCTTTTAAAACACAAAACAAAAACAATTACAAACACAAGTTAATACTTTAAAAAAAGTATGAAAATATCCTGGTAGAATATTTAGCAAAAGTTTACAAACAACCCTCTATAAGCCACAGAGTCAAAGGTACAGCATTAAAATCAGAAACTTTACTAACTGCCCCCTCTGCTAATAAATTTGCATTAAAAACTTTAGAAAAGTCCAATTTAGAAACTTGAAATATTGAAACACCTAATTTTTAAAAATCCTATTAATTTAACACACAAAACTTTACAAAGCAGAAATTACATTAGAAAATAAAAAGAAATCTCAGTAGAAACCTTACACCTAGAAACTTTACCAGTCATTTCAAGTCAGATTTCTTTCTATAGTGCTTTTTATAATGGAAGATTGTCTCAAAGCCACTTTAAATTTTTCACTTCTAATTTATAAGGCCAATACCAAACTGAGCAAACGTAGGGTGACAGTGGAAAGGAAAAACCCTAAATATTATAAAGAAGAAACAATATTAGAAGCTTAGATGTTCTATGTAAGAATTAACTTAGTATTAACTTATTAACATATTAATGTAATGGTTTAAATAAACATAAGCTAAATAAAAGTTGCATTAAAAAGCTCAAACAAAATCGGATCATTTATGAAATTCCTGCTATAAAGTACTGTGGCTAAACATCCAAAACGCAGATTTGAAAACACAATGCAAGTGTAAAACCCATTTTATTTGACTCTTGCTGACTAATATGAGCGGTTCTGATGGTTTTGGAGGTACTGAGATAAAGTTCAGGAGGATTAATACATAAAAATAGAAACGCTCATTACGTGGGTTTGGTAAAAATCCAGACCGGCTCATTCGGACTGGAACGGAGGTGGTGATTCAGACTCGACTGGGTTTGGAGCTGTGAACTTACTTTCTGGAAGTGGAGCAGCTAAGTGATCCCTCATGACCTAATGAGGCTTTTTAATCTCTGTACACACCTCACAACTTACATACACACAAAAAAAAAACACCTCACCAATTAACACCGGTGGCTTCCTGAGCCTGGAACAATCAGCCGGTAAAGATTAGAGATGATGAAGCTTTTAGAGCCTGATGTATTTTTAATTGGAAGAAACTGGGGGATGTTTCTCAGTGCTGAAGGGGGAAGAGACAAATGCCTGGGCTGCAGAATGAGCTCACACACACACACACACACACACACACACTCACTTTTTAATGAGGATAACACAACCCGGCAATCAACTTTATGCCAGACAACACCCATCACTGAGGAAACACACACACACACACACACACATACACACACACACACACACACACACACACACACACACACACACACACACACACA
>JAVSBU010346032.1:0-10329 GCA_033118015.1 Loricariichthys derbyi | reverse complement strand
GGGTATTCCCTGGAAACATGTAAGGCCATTGCTTGATTGTTGCTCAGAATCCCCCTTATTTAACACTCTTTCATTTGAAACCCCATTACTTCCTTATTACTTTGCCCTGTTACTCGTAGGACTTAATATTTGTATTTGTACACTTTCTCTGCAGATCGACTACTTCAACAATCAGATCATCGTAGACCTTGTAGAGCAGCAGCATAAGGGGATATTTGCCGTGCTGGATGAGGCTTGTATGAATGTGGGGAAGGTGACTGATGAGATGTTCCTGCAGGCACTTAATGGCAAGCTGGCCAAGCACGCTCACTACACGAGCCGCAAGGTATGGTTAAGCACACACCTGATGTCCAGATTTCAAAGAGTAGATTTTGAGTGTTTATGATTTCAGTTTGGTGAACGGCAAAAGATTACAAGCAGTGAACAGCTCATTTCTGTTCATAAACAAAAAAACTGCAGATGTTTTAAGGTGCAAACCTCAGTTGTATGGGTGCCCTGATTCTGTTGCGTTGCATATATCACAACGTATTACCCTCAATGGACAGAAGAGGGCGTCAGAGATCGTTGGATGATAATCTTCTCTCTGTTTCTATATTGAGTTCTTGGTGATGTCAATGATAATCAATGAGAGCTAGATAGACTGCAGTCTTACAGCATTGGCAGATATGTAAATGAGAAGCAGAGCAAAGCCTTTAAAAAAAGCTTTGCTTACCAACATTTAGTTCCCTCCCAATATACAAACCTCATGCTAGCGCTGGTTGCGTATTCCACCATGTTTAGCCTGGTCTCCATCCAGCATGGTGGTGAGAGAGAGCTGTAGACTGTAATGTGCCTGTGAACACAGAAAAGAAAACTATTTTTCGTCTTATCACTTCTGCAGTGCATATCTAGCCATGTTAGAGGGGTAGGATGGTGTGATTAGTGCAGGTCTGGTAATTATTCCTCGTCTGAAGGCTAGCACCTAGCACCTTACTAATTGGCCAAGCCAGAATTACTGCTCCCTGTAGACCTACTGATGTGGCACAGTAGGTGCAAATAATTACTGGTGTCCCCTCACGTCTCTAGAAGTCTTTATGATTCCTGGTCTGGATTCTCCCCTCTGTGGTATTTGCATGGTCCCAAAATTCCTCACTAAGTGCAAGAAAGAACAGAGACTGTGCAATACATTAAAGAATAGGGCAGTTGATGAATACTGATTCTCAGAAATTATCCATCTCAGTAGTTCCACTGTTAAAGGCTTGGTCCAAGAGTTTGTGGTCTAAAGTCTATGACCAAAATCTGCAATGTATGTGCGGTTATTATGAACAAGATCTAATCATAGATTCTATGGATTTCCTGTCACTCAGCTAATACACATTCATTATAAGAATCTAAATCTGACTGTACGGGGAGCCTAATGAGCAGTTCCCATTGTTTAGTATGGCTCAAAGTAGAAGTCATGTACAGTAAATATTGACAATACAATGTATTCAGTTTGTATCAATTAATAGTTTCTTTTTATTACATTTCTAAAATATAGGCGTTGAAGGGTATTAACTATTACACTCACTTCATTAGGTACACCTTGCAAATGCCAGGTTGAATCCACATCTGCCTTCAGAACTACATTTAATTATTTGTGGCATAGATTCATCAAGGTGCGGGCAACGGTCCTCATAAATGTTGGTCCATATTGACATGAAAGCATCATGCAGTTGCTGTAGACTTGGCTGCACATCCATGACGTTCCATCCTTTTGTTCCATCACATCCCAAAAGTGTTGGACTGAGACCTGGTGACTGTGGAGGTCATTTGAGTACATTGAATTCATTGTCATGTTCAAGAAACCAGTTTAAGATGATTTAAGCTTTGTCACGAGGCACATAGAAGATGGGTGCATTATGGTAGTAATCCAACAACTATTCCAAATCACTTTTCTTCCCCACTCTGATGTTCAGTTTGAAATTCAGTTTGTGTCTTAAGCATTTCTCCATATTGCATTGGGCCTTGTCATGGTTATTGGGTGATTAGATGTTTGCGTTAATGAGCAGTTGAACAATTTTATCTAATAATGTGGCCAGTGAGTGTACATAAGGTTGAATTTCTCCTATACCATTTATAAAGTTTGTGAACCCTTTGGGATTTTCTATATTCCTGCATAAATATGACCTAAACCATCATCAGATTTTCACACAAGTCCTAAACTAGATAAAGAGAATCTAGTTAAACAAATGAGACAAAATTATACTTGGTCATTTATTTATTGAGAAAAATTGTACAATATTACATATCATTGAGTGGCAAAAGTATGCAAAACTCTAGGATTAGCAGTTAATTTGCAAGTGAAATTAGTGTCAGGTGTTTTCAATCAATGAGACGACTATCAGGTGTGAGTGGACACCCTGTTTTATTCAAAGAACAGGGATCTATCAAAGTCTGCTCTTCACAACATGTTTGAGGAAATGTATCATGGCACAAACAAAGGAGATTTCTGGGGACCTCAGAAAGAGTTGTTAACACTCATCAGGCTGAAAAAGGTTACAACACCATCTCTAAAGAGTTTGGACTCCACCAATCTAAGAAATTGAAGGCCTCTCTCACATTGGCTGATGTTAATGTTCATGAGTCCACCATCAAAAAAACACTGAACAACAGTGGTGTACATGGCAGAGTTGCAAGGATCAAGCCACTGCTCTCCAAAAAGAACATTGCTGCTCATTTGCAATTTGCTAACGATCATTGGGACAAGCCGTTAGGCTATTGGAAGAATGTTTGTGGACAGATGAGACTAAAATATAACTTTTTGGTTTGAAAGAAAAATGTTATGTTTGGAGAAAGGAAAGCACCATTCCAGCATAAGAACATTATCCCATCTATGAAACATGGTGGTGGTAGTATCATGGTTTGGTCCTGTTTTGCTGCATCTGGGCCAGGACAGCTTGCCGATGGAACAACGTTTCTATTCTGCGTTTCAATTCAACGTTTCTATTCTAATTCTAAAGGAAAATGTCAGGACATCTGCCCATGAACTGAATCTCAAGATAAGGTGGGTCATGCAGCAGGACAAGACCCTAAGAACTCAAGTTGTTCTACCAAAGAAGAATAAAGTTAATGTTTTGGGATGGCCAAGTCAGAGTCCTGACCTTAATCCAATCGAAATGTTGTGGAAGGACCTGAAGCTAGCAGTAAATGTGAGGAAACCCACCAACATCCCATAGTTGAAGCTGTTCTGTACGAAGGAATGGACTAAAATTTATTTAAACACAAAAAACAGTAATTTGCTCTGTTTAATTTTATGTTGAAGTTATCATTCAGAAGGCACAAACTTGGGTCATAATTATATTTGTCTTCCATAAAAATATGCAACACTGAGTTTATATTTCCAGAATTTTTCAACCAGTGGACACAATCTGACTTTTGTCACAGTGTTTTTCTTTAAGAAAGTAACTACAATTAAACAAACAATAGTAAAATGTCTTTTGTATTTAACGAAATTGCTGCTATAACATTTGGCAACATCAAAAATTATATAAATGATACTTGTAAATACAAATTAGGAAAGGTTCAGGACCCATATTTTGTAACTATAAATAAATGTGCAATCTCTAACTTAAATAATTCGATTTCAACAAACCTAAGAGGGGTTGATGGGGGCTCGGAGAGTAGTACCATTGCCTTACAGCAAGAAGGTCCTGGGTACGATCCGAGGTGGAGTGACCTGGCACCTTAGTGTGGAGTCTACACGCCCTTCCCATGTGGGTCCAAAGACATGCAAGTTAGGTGACTTAGAGATACTAAATTCCCCCGATCATGTTTGATATTTAACTTGTACTGATGAAATATGCGTATCATTATAACCTTGTTCCTATGAATATGGCCGAGTGTGCTGATGTGACATTAAATAAACCAAACAAACAACAAATCTAAGGTCTTTTTAGTAACGCCCTTAAATCTTTAGGACTCTTTCTGGGATTTACTTTGTGAGGTTATTGAGTATGGATTGAGACATGAGAAAAATCTGATGATGTTTTAGGTCATGTTTATGCAGAAATATAGAAAATTCTAAAAGGTTTGGAAACTTTATGCACCACTCTTTTACACTGACAACTCTGAGAGTAAATGGGATTTTAAAATGAAGATTTGATTAGTAATGCGTGCCAGTAAACCCAGCCTCAAAGCTTGTTAGTTTAAATAACAAATAACTGTTGGTCTTCCTTCTGTTCTGAAGACCTTTGGTATGCTTGCTCACTGCTTGTTTATAAATGGCTCTGTGGTGGCCAGTTTTGTTTTACCCACATGTGAATAGACAATGAATTCTCAAAACTCAAATTCTGCAAAAGTGCCAGCTCTTGTTCTGACTTGGCTTGTTTATAAAGGCTGTTATGATTGTCAGGACTGTTTAGAACTGGAAATGTGCCTCACAGCACTAATAAGCTGCTGCTCTTTGAATGACTGAAGCTCTCAGGTGGTTATAATGTGCCCTACTGCTATCTTATTTCCATCTAACTGTAAAACATTTGGATGAGGCACAGGTGGTGAACGCCCATGCCAAATCAGAGCACTTCTGGGTTGGCTGAAGTGCTTTAGGGGTGGGTGGAGCCTGTGTGGCCTAGGTTTAAAGTCCTTAGTTTTACACCCCATGTGTACTGACCTAAGGAAGTTTTTCTTCTAAAAGTTGCTGCTAATCATTAATAATGTCTTATTAGGGATGAATGTGTCTGTCACCCACTTGCTTCATGTCACTTCTGTTTTCTTTTGGCATCTTCACAGAGCGGGGTGTATCACAGGCTTAGAGAGCACTCTATATTTTTCAGGGGTGTGAAGCCTCTCTGCATTTTACTTACCCCTTTTTAGCATTGTGACTTACCTCAGTCTCAAATCTTATTTTTGATGAAGATAATAAATCTTCTTTTTTAATGACTATTTTTCAAGTGATGCTTTATTCCCTTTGTTCAGAAATGCGTGTGTCTGTGTGTGCACGGGCATTATTAAGTGTGAGATGGATTTGATAAGGGAGGGAACTCAGCAGGGTGTCCAATCTGTTCTGTCTGGTCCATCTGAAGCTCAACTCATGTTAGCCAGCATGATGCTGTCACATAAAAGGCAGATGGGAGGACACATAAAGGAAATGTGATCTGTTCCTTCCTTTTAAATGAAAAAATAATTCTCTGTTTTACAGAAAATGCTTTGTGTTCCTCACCCGCTCTGTTTAAATTGGCCATCACATGTTCCTAATTGTCCCACTTTCTGTGAAGTGCTCTGTGAAGTGACCTCTTTGCTCTTAATATGAGCTCATTCTGCTCCCTCAGAAGGAAACAGAGGCTCTGCTGCAGTTAGTAATTCAGTCAGGCATTACTCTCTCTCGCTCTCTCTCTGTCTGTCTCTCTGACACACAAGCCTAATATGGGCTCATTAGGCATTGGCTACTTTCATGCAAGCACTGTGATTAAACAGCCTGAAGTTATGCATAAATGCTGTGAAATAAATCTTTGACACCCTTTGTATGAATAACAGCACGTGGCATCTTGTTTATATACTGAATGACTTTAACATCAGATAACATGTGGTGTACTGGCTTGGGCTGTGGTAGCCTAGCGGTTAAAGGGCAAATTTAACACAAAACTATCTTTTCACCATTGAATCCTAATAACATCAATATTATATATCTGTCGACAAAGTGAAATTTAAATCCATGGATGTTTAGGAAAAAAATCAATTTTGACCAGCTCTGCTCTGAAATGGAAATGCAGATTTCACGCTCGGCTACATTCGGGGAAATCTCCTATACTGACGTCGAATTAAAGAGTCATTATAGAGTCCACCGTTATAGAGAGCTAGTGTGATTCAGTGTGTAGTGTAAACAATATGAAATGCCGAACTGTTGTGTAGTTGGAGATTGCACGAATGTTGCCAACAAAAGTTTTAAATATATTTTCTTCATATAAATGTACAAAACGATTAAAATGGACTGCTATGGTTCATTTCTACAGATGGAACAGTCAATAGAAAAGACTGACCATAATCTTCCTGTGTTGGTTAGAGGTGGTTAGCTCTGTGGTTCGTCCTGGATTATTTCATCCATATACTTTACTGTATGTATGTCTAGTCCTGATTCAGACACTAACAAAAAAACACTTAAATCGCTCAAAAAATTGCTCCAACAGGTCTCAGTTTTGAGTGACTCTGATTCGAATCTGATTCTGACTCTGAAGGCTTCGGATTGACCGTGATGACGTCACACACACTCACTTCCCTTTTGAAAATATGTATTGGAAAAGCCCTGAGATTAAATTTTTCAACAGTTATAAGGTACACTAATCGCCATACGACTGCATGAAATTATTATTCGTTATATAAAGAACCAGAAACGACCATTAGATGATATTCACCAAAACATGTTAAATTTGCTCTTTACGGTATTGGACTATGGACCAAAAGGTCCAGGGTTAAAATACCACCTCTGCTGAGCTGCCACTGTTGGTTCCTTGAACAAGGCGCTAAACCCACGAATACTCAGATGTAAAAATGTATCAATTTTAAGTCGCTCTGGATAAGGGCGTCTGCTAAATGACATAATTATAACTGTTACATGCAGTCTGAAGCATTACACAGAATAGCATCTTGTCCTTGTTCCAAAAGCAATTTTAGTTCCTCTTGCAGACTAGGAACTATTCAAGTGGATTTTACTGCCAATGCCAGTAATAAAAATGCAAGCGTGACAAAATTGACCCACCAATAAAAACATTTTATTAAGTGATTACATTTGCTTAATTTATAATGCAGTGGAGCAGGACAGGCAAATGTGAAGCATTATCATTTGATTAATCAATTTTTAACACAAGTGGTGAGTCAGAAGCATTTACAAGAGGCAATAATGATCATGTCTTTAATACTATGCAACTTGCAGCAAACAGCAAAACGTAGCACAGGCAGCAGCTGTTGCTAAAAGAGTTGCATAATTATCTCGCAAAATAGCTTCAATTTACGATATAACTTTAGTCTCAACCTCCACTCTCTCAACTGTACCATGGAATCGCAAAGTGGAAACTGTGTGATTAGAACTTAGGAGTGTTTCAGAACCCAGTTGCTCTTTAGAATGTTAGAATGGGCCTGAGATATCTTTTCTGAGCTCCATCACCCTAATTATATATTTAATTCTCATGTGAACTTGGAAAGATTAGAGATTAAGACCAAAGTCAGAGTTAAAATCGCAGTCAGATTAACATAAGTTAATTTTGTTAGTACAATTATAGTACAATTCCTAGTATAATTCTTAAGTAATAAGTTGGCTTGACTCTTGTGAGAATAAAAGCTGATGCATTACCAGGGAAGATTCACTAATACCTTTTGAAGCAGGTGATTTAAAGCAATAGCCCCAAAAAAACAAACAAACAAAAAAAAACCCCACGAAGAACAGGAATCTTGAAGTAAAGCTTGAAATGGCATAAATCAGCATTTATACCTTTAACAAAATATTTTTGTTACATGTACATTTCAGCCAGAAAGGAAGAAACTTCATGATGTTTAATGGAATAGCTTAGCCAGAACATAATGTGGATAATATCCTTTGCTTTTCACTTCTGAGATTGGCTTCATTCAATGTGGAGGTAAATGCAATGTTTTCTTTATTTGAGAGCAAGACAGTCTTTTTTCACAACAATGTGAGTAAAAAAAATCTCCTGTTCCAGTAGGGGTACATTGCATCTAAAGGACAGTAACACTATTGTACCTGCTACACTCATACATTCACTTCTTCATATCACATGCCATAAATATGTTAAGAATGGTCCACCACTACCAAAGTAACATTTGATCAGTGGAGCTCGGTGACAGTATAGTACCAGGTGGTCTACAGACAATACGGGGGTGCTTGAAGGTTTGTGAAACCTTTAGAATGTTCTATATTTATTCATATATATGACCTAAAACATATTCAGATTTTCACAAAAGTCCTAAAAGTAGATAAAGAAAACCTAGTTAAACAAATGAGACAAAAATATTATGCTTGGTCATTAATTTATTGGGGATAATTATCCAAATGTTATGCAAGTAGAGTTGGGTGTTTTCAATCAATGGGATTACAATCAATTGTGAGTGGGCACCGTGTTTTACTTAAAGAACAGGGATCTATCAATCTGCTCATCCATCGCTAAAGATTTTGAACTCCACCAATCCATAGTCAGACAGATTGTGTACAAATGGAAGAAATTCAAGACCATTATTACCCTCCCCAGTTGTGGTCGACCAACAAAGATCACTCCAAGATCAAGGCATGTAATAGTTGGCAAGGTCAGAAAGGACTGAAGGGTAACTTCTAACCAACGGAAGGGCTCTCTCACATTAGCTAATGTTAATGTTGAGTTGGTAGAATGTTTTGTGGATGGGTAAGATCAGTTTTTGGGTTAAAATAAGTATTATGTTCAGAAAACTAAAACACTGCATTATAGCATAAGAACCTTATCCCATCTGTGAAATATGGTGGTAGTATCATGATCGGGGCCTGTTTTGCTGCATCTCGGCCAGGACAGCTTACTGTCATTGATTTCTGAATTATATCAGATAATTCTAAAGGAAGATTTCAGGACATCTGTCCATGAACTGAATCTCAAGAGAAGGTGGGTCATGCAGCAAGACAACGATCCTAAACACACAAGTCATTCTACTAAAGCATGGTTAAAGAATAAATTTAATGGCCAAGTCCTGACCTTAATCCAATCGAAATGTTGTGAAAGGACATGAAGCAAGCAGTGAATATGAGGAAACCCACCAACATCCCAGATTATCCCAGATTTAAGCTGTTCTGTACAGAGGAATGAGCTCAAATTCCTCGACTCTGGTGTGCAGGACTGATCAACAGTTAGCGGAAACGTTTAGTTGCAGCTATTGCTGCCGGGGGGGGGGGGTCCACATACTTTTGCCACTCACTAATATGTAATATTGGATCATTTTCATCAATAAATAAATTACCAAGTGTAATAGTTTTGTCTCATTTGTTTAACTGTATTGTCTTTTATCACACAATTATCACAGGCTCACCATTGCCTGGTTTGATAGATCCATCCATCAGGCTGGTGGTGTAGGCTAATGGTGTGGGATAATTTCTTGGCACATGTTGGGGCACTTAACACAATGAGATTGCTGTACTCAAATTGCCTCCCCAGTCGTCCAATGTCAATGCAATAGAACATCTTTGGGATGGGGTGGACCGGGAGCTTTATATCATGGATGGCAAGCCAACAAATCTGCAGCAACTACGTGATGTTATCTTGTCACTATGGACCAAAATGTACGACAAAATAATGCTGAAGGCAAAAGGGGGTCCAACCCAGTACTAGCAATGATGATGAGTATACCTGATAAATGGACCATTAAATGCAAGAACAAGGTCAGAGTGTATATAATGAAGTATATGATCTTCTTAATCCTTAATCTTCATCGTCATCGTCTTAATCCATCGGGGAGGGAGACCCATTAACATTTAGCTAATACAAGCCTAAAGAATCAACCTTTGTACCTAAACTGTGTCTTCTGTAATTAACCATATTTGGTTGAGGTAGAATTCATGTATACTTCATTTATGTATGGATGTTTTATTATATACTCACCAGACAAAAAATTAGTAGTCTGTGACTGAAACATACCTATTTATTCGTTCACCCTTCTGATGAGAATTTCCTGTAGACTTGGTTTTTTGCCGCTGCTCTTAGACCATATGTTCATACACTTCAATAAACCTGCACACCAATCATTAATGCCTCTGCTTTGCAACCCATTTTCCACACATCGAATGAGACGTTCACGTCACTGTACCACCTCTACAAAATCGATGACTCCTGTCACCCACATTTCACATATTTATAACCCGATTAACCTTGTGCAATGCCATATAGAGAAGCCTCATGTTACTACCACTTTAAATAAGCAAAATATGTTTTGCCCAAGGAATATATATTTTATATTTTTGTGATTACAAAAAAGCCATATTTGACTTTTTTTTGTTTTTTCTTTTTTTTTTTTTTGTTTGTCTTATCAGCTCTCACCTACTGACAAGAGCCTTGAGTTTGAAAGAGACTTTCGGATTCGCCACTATGCAGGCGATGTGGTGTAAGTACACAATGTTTCACATTTTCTAGTCGTTAAACGTAAAGATTCCATAAGTAACCTCTAATGTGCTGTTAATAGGCACCTATTACCTAGCGGAACATTAAAGAAAATACTTTATTTTAAGATATGGGGAAAAGGGGATTCTTAATTGTAATTCTTCTTCTTCTTCTTCTTCTTTCGGCTTCGCCACAGCGAGTCATCCTCCTCCATCTCACTCTGTCCTCTGCATCCTCTGTCCTCACACCA
>JAVSBU010346012.1:0-10329 GCA_033118015.1 Loricariichthys derbyi | reverse complement strand
TTTGAAAATCTGGTCACCCTAACCTACCAGTTGACTTTCGGTTATCCAGTAAGCATTTAGTAAAGGCCAGTTGCCTTGCGGAAGGACAGGCAGGCTCTCGTCTTTCCAGGTCATCTATACGGTCATTAACTAATGTTATGGTTCTGGCAAAAACTCCCGAAAAGATTCAACATTTTGAAACTTTTTGTGCGACCGGGATTTTTTCCTGGTCTAGGCCATGCCCACCACCAGTTAATTCGTAAGCATCCAGGTTTTGCAGGAACACTCCAGGATACAATTTGGTAAGCCAAATCTCGATTAACGCGGCCGCAATCATGTATGTGTGAACGTAGCTTTAATCATGTTTGCTGCTTATTTGTATCAATCTTTAGTGTGCATATGTTTTCTGCCTGTTGTTTTGTAAGTAGTTTCTCCTCTTTCTTTCCTGCCACTGCCTGTATATTCTCTCTAATCTATTATTCTATAAACTGGTTCACATTCACATACTTGTTTAAAGAAATAGAGGACAGAGGGGCTCTGTGCATAAGGTGTCTTCAAGTCACCAGAGCAACTTGGGAAATGGTTCTGATTTTGTTGACAACTGACTGGCACAAACCAACAATATACGTGGTGTATATATGGTGTACATACAGCTGTGGAATGTGATGATTTCCGCAAGTAAACTGCACACACATAACAGACCTTCCACTTTTCCAATTTTTCGCAGTTTAGAAGAGGTGAGATAGTCATTGTTGCCCCTGTATATTAATCAGCATTGGGAACATGATATACAATCGCCGGTTCATGGTACAAACAAACATCAATTTTAGAAGTTCCACAAAAGTATTGCAGCAAAAGCAAGCACTCACGTTGAATTTGAGTATTTTGGGAAACTTGGCCCTTATCTGATCTGGGAAACAGTGTAAAAAGTGGCACTTTTATATGACTATTATACTATTATATGACCCCAACTTATTCAAACTTCAGTCTTTCCCAGAGATTTCCTTTCCCAGGCTTAAACTATCCATCTAGCATTCAGCTCATATGCGAAACGGCTAAACGGAACTTTAGCAAAAAAGAAAAAAAAAAACAGCAAATCTGTCCTGACTCCCTAGTGCATGACTCGGATCCAAATCCATCGTGGTAGCACTATTATCCTGCTATGGACCACTGGCTTAATCTGGGGGAGACAGGGTAAAATGATAACAAGAGACTCTAGGAAAGAATTCTACAAGTAAGCTATTAGTACATCAAGGACCAGACCTGTGAAACATACTCTAAATTCTATTCACATTTCAGAGTGAGAATAAGGAGTGAAGGATAAGCTGCCACTAGGCAAAGTCTTAAAAAAAGAAATACAGTGTTAAAAGTTGAACAGAATTTACAGAGCTATGGCCTTAGATCTTCATGTTGAGTAAAACAGACATCGATTGATGGCTACCCTAAAACATGCTTTTGATTCCGTTACTTTTATTAGGAGTTATGTAATTTGAAGACATACTCAAAGCTTTTCAGATGGTTTGCATTCAGCCCTTGTTTCTTTAGTTTTTCTTTATTGTGGCTTCATTGTTATGATTACTGTAACTGCTGCAAGATTACTTTTAACTACAGTTATACTAAGAAAAATAGAGAAAAACATTCCCTGCTCAGCACTCAGATTCACCACTGATCCATGTTTTGTCATTTGTAGATAATGGCTCTCACTGGTTTGCTGGAGTCCCAAAACTTTAGAAATGCCTTTATATCCTTTTCAAGACTGATAGATCTCAATTACTTTGTTTTTCATTTGTTCCAGGGTCACATCTATTATGTCTGCCTTATTAAGCCTTGGCTGTTGGCTAGACGGGCATTGGGTCTATTTGATCCTAAGTTGTTCATCCTTATGTTAGATTAAGGGCAGAGCCAGGGGGTTCATGATCAATGAGACTTGTGGTGATCTGGAATGGTGGGTGCTGTCTCCCTGTCTCTCTTATGCAACCACAAAGGTTTGTCGGTTGTTGGGGAGGTGAGTTGCTGATGTCTCATGTGATCCCTCTTGGCTGTGTTTCCCTCTGGTTCTTCACTTTTAAAAACCTTTTAGCTTTGCTCCCATAGTTACTGCTGTCAGAGTCTCACGCTGCACTTAATGGTACATATTTTTTTTATTTTTGTCAATAGATTTTGTACTTTTAACAATATCTATCTACAGTTCCACTTTTTTCGCTGAGCCAGTGTTCTAGTGGCTGGTGCAGCATGTGCTGTGGTGTTTATCCATCCTGGTCCGACACCAAGATGCTCTTCTGCCTCATCCCCATCCAAGCTCTTAACCACCAGCCCCAATGTGCTCAGAGTGCTGAGAACAGTGACTCTCTCCCTAATTCAATCAGATGGGGAGGGGTCATGCAGTGAGACTTTCCCATTGGGGACCCTGGATTTAAGAATGACTTTATGTACTGAACTATGGCAATTTATAATTTCCTGATTTATTAATTTGGTTTGTCTGTTTACAGTATTTATGTGAACCTATTGGGTGTTACATATACCTTTAAGCCCAAGGAGGATAGGCACCTCCCAAGATTTCTTCCTATTAACATTTAGGGATTTTTTTCCTTGCCACTGTTGCTCAAATTGGGAATAACATAAGTTGTAAAGCTGCTTTGAGACAATGATCCATTGTAAAAAGCGCTTGGAATGATGTCCAGCTTTTGGTCTACTCCGCTTTGTTGCGCAGGTAATAGTTAAGTGATTTCTTGATTGAGGTGTGGTAGTAATCAGGCCTGGGAGTGGCTAGAGAAACTGAACTCAGGTCCGATTAACCACAGTTATGTTTTAACCATGGATTTATGTTTATCAGTTATGGAGCACTTTTTCATTCAGGGCCATATAGGTTTGGATTCTTTTCTCCCTTAAAAATAAAAACCCTCATTTAAAAACTGCCTTTTGTGTTTACTTGTATTGTCTTCAACTAATATTTAAATTTGTTTGATGATCTGAAACATTTAAGAGTAACAATCATGCAAAAAATAAGGAGCCATAAAGGGGCAAACACTTTTCACACCTCTGTATCACTTTCACAATGTAAAATTGATTTACAATTTCTATTATCTTTGATTATCTAAGGCTAATCCCAAATTGAGGGAGCCTAGGGTGGCAGTGGAAATGAAAAACTACTTCAGCATTATAAGGAAGCAACCTCGGGAGGACTGACACTTCAAAAAGGGACCCATCCTCCTTGGGTGGCCTAGATGTTATATGTAAGAATCAAACCAAGTTGTCTAAATAATACATTTTATAGTAAAAGTTTAAATTAATAGAAGCTAAATATGTATTAATAGAAAGGATATATTTAAATATACTAAATACAATATAATAATATGTAGACTAATATTTTAGAGTAAATGTAATATTCTGGAAAGTATAATAAAATAGAAAAAATAAAACTACATAATTTAAGGTAATAGTGAAAATAAATAAATTATTGATTAAATAAAAAATATTCTTATCTGCACTATTGAGTCCAGTACACAAAGTCATTGTAGGATCTTGTGTCCTCAGGTTAATGGAAGTTACTGCCTTCAGATACAGTCTGAGTAACAGGTTTAGGGTTGGGGCAGGGTGGTGTGCACAAGACTTAACATGTACCCATCTACTGGGAAGCTGTCTACTGGGTCCAAAAGTGTCTCCTCCATTCTTTTATGAGTCGGGAGTATGATGGAAGAAGGATCAACATGCAGACAGCTTCATGTAAAAATGGTAGATTTTATTAGCTCATAACAAAACTATAACTAAACATTACAATAATAAAAATGAAAATAAAAGCCTTACCGGCTAAACCCCCAGAATCGGTGAGGTCACGTCTGGAGTCACATGGAATGCCGGCCGACCACACAGAGACAGGGGAGAGGTATGGCAGGAGGGAACAAAGGAAGTGGGGCCTGAGTGGCACCCCAGCCTGCGGTTACCACACTCTCTGAAGTCCACTGCCGTGTGGTCCCTTAACATTGGGATGCTGTGTCAGACAGCCACATACAGAGGGCATCTATCGGCCGCTGCCGTGTGGTGTGGTCAGGTTATGGCACCGGACAAGTCTGGGGATGCAATGGCACCGAAAGTGCACTTTCCCTTCACTGCCCTTCTAAACCCTACCATACCTTGAACCTCCTAGTTCTATGCCTCTTCAAAGGAGGGGCGGTACACTTCGTCCCTGACTCCCTCTGGGCACCCATGAGTGAGACTGGTGCTCCCTGCCATTCAAAGCCCTCACAGTCCCCTACTGGGCAGGGATCCTGACAATAATATAGTAAAATACACTGCCTGGCAAAAATAAAGGTCACACACTAATATTTCATTGCACCGCATTCATGCTGCCATCGATTTCACAAGCCTCTGAAATGACACAGCATTTTTTCTGTCCAGAGGTGCATTCATTTTTCGCCAAGATCTTGTATTTATGATGGGAAATTTGGACCACTGTACAAAGTCTTCTCCAGCACATCCCAACGATTGTGAGAATCGTTGGGATGTGCTGAAGAAGACTTTGCACAGTGGTTAAGGTCTGGACTCTGTGGTGGCCAATCCATGTATAAAAATGATGTCTCATGCTCCCTGAACCACTCTTTCACAATTTGAGCCCAATGAATCCTGGCATTGTCATCTTGGCACCCGTGCTATCAGGGAAGGGGAAAAATCTATTGATGAAATAAACTAGTTGTTCAGTATATTCAGGTATCAGCTGACCTCATTCTTTTGGCACAACATTACTGAACCTAAACCTGACCAACTGCAGCAGCAAACCACAGATTATAACACTGCCCCCACAGGTGGTGACTTTTTTTTTTTTTTTTTGGCCAGTCAGTGGACCACATTGTAGTAAACGCTCACACGTGATAATACCATTAACACTACAGCTTACAAATTTGTCAATATGAATTACTTGCAACTTGAAACTCTGTGAATAACTCTGTGAATCCTTTAGACTTTTCTATATTTTGCATGAATATTATGCAAAACATATTCAGATTTTCAGACAAGTCCTGAAAGTAGATAAAAGAGAAACCAACAAGACAAAAAAATTACTTTGACTTTTATTGTATCAAGAAAAGTGATCCAAGGTTACAGATCTCTCAGTGACAAAAGTATGTGAACCTCATATTAGCAGTTAATTTGAAGGTGAAATTAGTGCCATGTGTTTTCAGTTAATGAGATGACATGCAATTGTGACTTGGCAGCCTGTTTTATCTAAAGAACTGGGCTTTGTCAGCCTGATCTTCAGAACACACGTTTGTAGAAGTGTTCATGGTACAAACAACAAGTTTTCTGAGCACCTGGGTGGCACAGTGGTTAACGCAGTCCCTTCATAGTTCCAGCATCCTTGATTCAACCTCCTTTGCATGTCCTCCCCGTGTGAGTTTATTCCAGGTGTGCTGATTTCCTCCCACAGTCAAAGACTTGCATTAGGTGAATTGATTATGCTAAACTGGCCCGGCCTTAATCCAATAAAAATCTAGTGAAAGAAGTTCATGTAAAAAATCCCATCAACATCAAAGAGCTGAAGCTGCTCTGTACAAAGGAATGGCTTGGTAAAAGACTTCCAAGACAACACACAGGACTGTTCAACAGGTTTCAACAGGGAAATAATAAATAAACAGTCACACTAAATACTCAAAGCAAATGTTATGATAACTTGCCCCTCGTGTATGTAAGATATGCAATGCAAGTTTAATATTTTTGTTTAATTTGTTCAGTCGGGACCTCTTCACTTTAGGATATTTGTGAACCTCTGATGACATTTTAGCTCATGTGAATGTAGATATATAAAGAAATCAAAATGGTTCACAAACTAACTGTAAACTGTTCAGCACTGTATACTGTAGCGTATATACTGTATATATACAGCCCCCCCTCCAAAAAAAAAAAAACAAAAAACAAAAAACTATTGGAACAGCAAGTTCAATTCCATTGTTTTTGTTGTATACTGAAGACACTTGGTTTTCAGATAAAATGATGAATATGACACAAAAGTTCAATATTCCAGCTTTTATTTACTGGTTTTTACTAAATGTGTTAAACAACCCAGGACAGAGCACCTTTTCTTTGAACCCACTCACTTTTCAAGTGAGCAAAAGTATTGGAACATGTGACTGATGGGTGTTGCTAGTTGCTCACGTGTTGCCTTTTAGATCGACTGCAGAGACATTAAATAGTTCTTGTTTTTGGCTTTGGGTTTCTCCTGTGAAAACTGCATTTTCTGTTAAGAAAACCTGAAGACCAGAGAGCTGGCTATGGGAGAAACCCAAACCATTTTGGTCCTGAAAGAAGAGGGAAAATCGATCAGAGCTATTGCACAAATATTGGGCATAGCCACTACAACAATTTGGAATGTTTTGAAAAAGAAAGAAACTACTGGTGTACTGAACAACAAACTTCGAACAGGTCGGCCCAGGGTAACAACATCAGTTGATGACAGAAAGATTTTGAGAGCTGTGAAGAAAAACCCATAAACAACAGTTACTGACATCACTGCCAACCTCCACAGGGCACAATCCACTGTTCGAAGAAGACTTTGAGAGAAGGAATATAGAGGCCATACCAAAGATCCAAACCACTCATCAGCAAAAAGAATCTGAAGGCCAGATTGGATTTTGCAAAGAAGTACAGAGATCAGCCACAAAAGTTTTGGAACAAAGTTTTATGGACTGTTGAGACCAAGATTAACCTCTACCAAAGTGATGGAAAGGCCAAAGTATGGAGAAAGAAAGGATCTGCTTATGATCTAAAACATACAAGCTTATCTGTGAAACATGGTGGAGGTAGTGTCATGGCTTGGGCTTGCATGGCTGCTTCTGGAACAGGCTTACTAGTCTTTATTGGTGATGTAACTCATGATGGTAGCAGCAGAATGAATTCTGATGTCTACAAAGCTATTTTGTCTGGCAATTTACAGAAAAATGCATCCAAACCAATATTTAGAAGCTTCATCGTGCAACAAGACAATGACCCAAAGCACACTGCCAACACAACAAAAGACTTCATCAGGGGGAAAAAGCGGAAGGTCCTGGACTGGCCAAGTCAATCACCGGACCTTAACCCAACAGAACCTGCATTTTACCTCCTGAAGAGGAGACTGAAGGGAGAAACCACCAGAAGCAAACAACAACTGAAAGAGGCTGCAGTAAAGGCCTGGAACAGCATTTCTAATGAAGAATGTAACAGCCTGATGAAGTCAGTGGGTTACAGGCATGATGCAGTTATTGCAAGTAAGGGTTATGCCACCAAATATTAAATGTTATCCACTTTAAGTTAATAATGTCTGGTCCAATACTTTTGCTTACTTGAAAAGTGAGTGGGTTCAAAGAAAAGGTGCTCTGTACTGGGTTGTTTAACACATCTAGATGTAAAAACCACTAAATAAAAGCTGGAATTCGGAATTTTTATGTCATATTCATCATTTTATCTGAAACCCAAATGTCTTCAGTATACAACAAAAACAAAGGAACTGAACTTACTGTTCCAATACTTTTGGAGGGGACTATATATATGCACAACCACATATGTATACAGACCCATTCCAAAAAATTAGAATATCAAGGAAAAGTTGATTAATTTCCATAATTTCATTCAAAAAGTTAAACGTTCATAGATTATAGATTTAGGGCCCACAATTTAAACGATTTCAAGTATTTATTTGTTTATTTTTCCATAATTTGGGCTTCCAGCTCATAAAATGCATGAAAACAGGATTTAAAAAAATTAGAATACTGTGGAGATTTTTTGCAGGGCATGAATGTTTTACACTGAGTGTGACACACTAATCATCTATTAAACTCAAAATCTTCTCCTGACACATTTTGTCCCTCCACTACATTTTCCGTTGATATGCTTGGACACAGCACATTGTGAGCAGCCAGCCTATTTAGCTATGAGGTTTTGTGTCTTACCCATCCTATGGAGGGTATCAATGATGGTCAACAACTGGCCAGTTGTTAGGTCTGCAGTCTTCTCCATATTGAACTGATCTGAGACAATTGAACCAAACTGAAGCAATTTAATGACACTTGGGGAGACCTGTGCAGGTGCTTTGAGTTTAGTAGATGATTAGTGTGTCACACTATTAAGTTTAAAACATTCATGATCACAGGTGTTTTATTGGTTAGATTAGGCATTGCCCTGGAATATCGGCAAATTCGTGGAATGAAGGCTGCTGTCCAAGGCCCCCTAAAACTGCCTGACATGATTGAAGCAGTGGGCAGAGCTGTCAGCAGTCAGACTGTGACTGCAAGCTGTGAGACTGGGACCATCTTGGAGAAGCTGGCTGCTTTGCAGAGGCATTTGGATCGTCTCGGAGACCATTTGGACAATTTTAAACTGGACAATTTAAAACGAACTGGACAATTTGCAACGGACTAGAGGTAGTTGTGATTCAAGTGTGTGCGACTGCTACCATGGATTCTGTTGCTTATCTGTTTTCGGCTCCATATCAGCATGGGCCTCAGCGAAAGTCATTGATGGAACATAAACAATCCCCCAGAGGTGTGCTACAGAGAGACACTCTTATTCCCCATTCTTATGCCTTCGTTGCTTTATTCCTGTTGCGAGTCTTGATCTTCATGTTGTAATGTGTATTTGTGCATAACTGTGCAGAGGTGTTTTTTTCAGTTCCCAAACTGTACTCATTAATGAGCATAGTCTGGGGATGGGTTTTTTTTCTCTCCTCCCCTCACCCCTTGTATTACTCTGGATTTTTTCAAGCTTAAGTTGGCACCAAGTACGGCTGCCACAGCATTCTGGTGCTCTCTGTGCACCCAGCTCCCATCTCACTTTTTTATTTTCATCTGTTCAAGTGAGAAGTATAAACAAACTCAAATCTTTCCAATAAACATTTCTGACGTAAAAAAAAAAAAAAAAAAATCAGTAACCGATATAGCCACCTTTCTTTTCAGTAACAGTGATAAGCCTTCCATTCATGGAGTCTGTAAGTTTCTTGATCTGTTGATGATTATCTTTTTGTGTAGCAGCAACCACAGCCTCCCAGACCCTGTTCAGAGAGGTGTACTGTTCTCCTTCACTGTAAATCTCCTGTTTAAGAATTGCCCACAAGTTCTCAATAGGGTTCTGGTCAGGTGAGGAAGGGGGCCATGTCATAAGTTTTTCATCTTAAATGCCTTTACTGGTTAGCCATGCAGAGGAGTACTTGGATGCATGTGATGGAGCATTGTCCTGCATAAAAATCATGAAAGATGCAGACTTCTTCCTGTACCACTTCTTAAAGAAAGTGTCTTCTAAAAACTGGCAGTAGGCTTGGGAGTTGATTTTGAGGCCATCTTCAACCCGAAAAGGTCCAACCAACTCATCTTTAATAATAGCAGCCCATACCAGTACCCCACCACCACTTTGCTGGCATCTGACTCGAAGTGGAGCTCTATGCCCATTACTGATCCAGCCACGAGCTCATCCATCTGGTCCGTCAAGAGTCACTCTCATTTTATCACTCCATAAAACCTTAGAAAAATCTGCCTTCATATATTTCCTGGACCAGTCTAGACGCTTCAACTTATGTGTCTTGTTCAGAGGTGGTCAGGTTTCAGCCTTCCGTACCTTGGCCATGTCTCTGAGCACTGAACATCTTGTACTTCTTGATACTCCAGGTATGTCGCAGTTCTGGAATATGACAGAACTGGAAGAAAATGGGTTCCTGGTAGATTCATGTTTGATTCTTCTAAAATCATTGGCAGTTACTTTGTCTTTTTTTTCAACACGTTTCTTGTGACCCTCTTGACTATTTGCAACAAAACGTTTGTTGGTTCTGTGATCACACCCCAATATCTTTCAAGAGTATTGCATCCATCTGAGAGACTTTTGCTAATTTTTGACTTTTCAGAGTCAGTTAAATCTGTTTTTTGGCCCATTTTGCCTAAAGGAAAAAGCTGACTAATAATCATGCACACCTTGACATAGAGTGTTGACCTCCTTAGGCCACACCCTCCCTCATTAGACAGACATGCATCACCTGCTCTGCTTAAGGTGCTGTCACAGTGCCAAAAAGTGTTAGTTGCGACCGAACAGCAACTATAAATGTGTATTTTCCGCAGTCATCCATAGTGGAATAACCCCAAAAAAAATGGCCAGCAATTAAGAATGTGTAACGTCAGCATTTCGTTTGAATTGTGCATGCGTTGAGAAAAAAGTGTGAGTTCAAGTGAGTTGCGGATGTATAAGGTGCCTGCTCCTGCCACTCAACATTCAGTCTTCGGAGTGCTGTCGCAGTACCAAACGTGTTATTTGCGTATGACTAGTGGTGCCAAAAAATTGTATAATCCCTATGCAGTCGTTTTTTTCATAACTCACACTTAATACATTTTTTTAATACTTTTT
>JAVSBU010345996.1:0-26617 GCA_033118015.1 Loricariichthys derbyi | reverse complement strand
TGTGTAAAACCTAACAGTGCTGTGAAAACAGAATGAGCTCGTTTAACAGGCGCTGCTGCGTCTCTCTCTCTCACCCCTATCTTTGTTTACAGCTCTGTGTTTTCAGTCACTAATGCCCCCCCTCCCTTCTTTTGTTCCTAATGTATATAAGTAAGATGAAGGGTTCTGAAGTTGCTTTTCTTCAGAAATGTTTGCATAACTTTTTGATTACAGTTCCTTGTTCTCATTAAGATATGCAAGGCTCAGAACAATCAGCCTGTTTTAGCACTCTCTCACTCTCTCTCATTTTCACCGTGTTTCTATGTATTTGTAGGGAAGAGAAAGCGTTCTTAAGTTACATTGCTTGATTTTTTTTAATGCGAGGGAGAGTACAAGCAACCAAACATCGGCTTCAGAAGAAATAAAACTCATTTACAAGGCTCACCCCCAGAGATTTGTCACTGTCACCGTCGTTATGAGTACTGAGACCGAGCAGCATCTGTAAGGCACAATTTCAGCTGTAAAATCAGATCAGTGTGAAAAATTCAGCCATATCATTGTAATGAGACAGTCTCATATCAGAGACAGATGAAATGTCATCAGAGCATTGCTATATTTGGGCTCCTTACACATAAACACTCAAATTGCTTCCGCCGTGGAAGTGCACATCTTGCTCTTTTCTTAGTTGTGTAACTTCGAGAGAGAAGTTTCGACATGTCGTTGTTCTTGTGCTCTCGTTGAAGTGCCAGGCAGAGAAATGACTCCAATTATAACTTCATAATTATTTAATATCGCTCTAATAACACTTGTAATCAAACTGTGCTTGTTCATGCAACCAGCTCCTGTGTTTCAGTGATTTATTTAACTGTTTCTGTAGTGTGATTAGTGAGTTGTGGGATTTATTTCACGTTCAAACTTTGATTTATTTCATTTGGAAGCAAATTTAAAAGTACAGCAGTTGCACTTGAATAGCTGAGAATGACACAAACTTTTAAAGACTTAATGCAGAATAAGAAATGGTTGCAAATTGTTGTTTGAATTAATTATCTCTGAAAGATAACAGATTTTAAAGTTAATTTATAAATATACTGTAGGTGTGCACCATTTAACGTCTGCAGAACATTGACCAGAAATTACTGTAGAAAATACGTAATGTATTATCACAAGAAATCTGCATGCAAGCAATTCTTAAATACATCTGAAACCTAAACGGTTATACTCATGAGGAGGTGGGCTCAGGGCACCGATCACTGGACTCAGGCCTGGCACAAGTAGTGTTTGTTTGTGATTGTATAATTAATACATTTGTTATAAGATGTATGAAAGGGCTATGTGTATCATCGAACCCACAGTGCAAAAAAAATCCACAAATGAAGTACGACAAAGTACCATGATGCTCAAGTGTGCTCGGGTGCAGAACATTTGAAGTTCAGTGTGAGCGCAGGCCAGCTGGTTAGTGAGGAGTGTGGTTCACCTGGGCTCAGTGTGAGTACGCCCTAAGATGAGCCCCGCCCCTAGATTTCCAGCCCTGTATGTGTAAGGTTTATCAGCCAGCGGGTGTGATTAAGAGAATTGTGGAAGTAACCAGTATGTTGCTAACAGGCACGTTAGCCAGCACTGCAAAGGAAGTGTTAAAGAAAAAGGATGAGCTAATTAAAGAGCACATTCTGACACGCATTCACATTCTCTCTGCCTTTTTGTCTCTCTAATCTTTCACCTTTTCTAACACTACGTTTCTCACTTCACTTCTAGACTCTCGTGTCACTTTTTCACTGGTCAGTCACTAATCCACGATCACACATTTAGTCATTATTTCCGTGCCAAGTGACCTGTATTATATTATAACTGTACCCATGCTTAATTTGGAGCTTTCTTTGGCAGTGTAGCAAGAGTATCAAATGCTGTCAATTTGGTACTACAGATTGGGCAGATCCTCTTTTTTTTAAGTCCAACATGCAGAAGTTTCATCATTAGTGTCATGGCTGTAGGCTGAATGTTCTTTTTTCTTTTTTTTCTTTTGAGTGTGACCACCAGAGAAAGATTCCCTACAACCAGGATTCACTATCATAAGTTTGTATGGGTTAAGATTCATTTTAATTTATTTACTCACTGTAGTATGGCAGTAAAATTTGTTCTAATTAATGCTAAATAGTTCTGTTGAATACTAATAATTATATTAAATACTAATGGGATCTATTCAATACTAATAATAGTTCTGTTTAATACTAATGGGTTCTGTTGAACACTAATAATAGTTCTGTTGAATACTAATGGGTTCTGTTGAATACTAATAATAGTTCTGTTGAATACTAATGGGTTCTGTTGAAAACTAATGGGTTCTGTTGAACACTAATAATAGTTCTGTTGAATACGAATGGGTTCTGGTGAATACTAATAATGGGTTCTGTTGAATACTAATGGGTTCTGTTGAATACTAATAATAGTTCTGTTGAATACTAATAATAGTTCTGTTGAATACTAATGGGTTCTGTTGAATACTAATAAGAGTTCTGTTGAATACTCATGGGTTCTGTTGAATACTAATCATAGTTCTGTTGAATACTAATCATAGTTCTGTTGAATACTAATGGGTTCTGTTGAATACTAATAATGGTTCTGTTGAATACTAATAATGGTTCTGTTGAATACTAATGGGTTCTGTTGAATATTAAGAATAGTTCTGTTGAATACTAATGGTTCTGTTGAATACTAATGGGTTCTGTTGAATACTAATGGGTTCTGTTGAATACTAATCATAGTTCTGTTGAATACTAATAAGGGTTCTGTTGAATATTATTAATTATGTTGAATACCAATGGGTTCTGTTGAATACTAATAATGGTTCTATTGAATATTAATAATAGTTCTGTTGAATACTAATGGGTTCTGTTGAATAATAATCATAGTTCTGTTGAATACTAATAAGGGTTCTGTTGAATATTATTAATTATGTTGAATACCAATGGGTTCTGTTGAATACTAATAATGGTTCTATTGAATGGCATGTACAGACCATCAAACTCATTTGAGCTTAATTATGCTGGCTCTGAGCCAGGGTTTTGAACCTGTTTTACACAACGTAACGCAGTTGTTAAACAGCGCGTTTGTTTTTGAAATTGCATTTTCAGTGTCCACAAACATGTATTTAGTGCCGTTTTTCATTTTCCGATTATTTCATCAAGTTAAACAAATGTTCTTACTACATTAGCCATTGTAGAATAAATGTAGCGCATTATGGGCCATTAGAATTCCTTCTGAGATTGAGATCATTTGACTTTGTTTGAAGGCCAACAGACTTTCTCCCTGCGTTCTTTTATCGAAGCCCTGTGACAATAATGACCGTCATGGATTTACATTATAATATAAATAAACTCTAGGCCTTTATTTTACCATTTTCTAAATCTAGTTGGGAGATTTTGGTCAGGTCTATTTGGTTGGTACACATCAGTTACAATAAGTGTACAGGATTAGTGGAGATGTTTTGTTGGTTAACATTTATCACCCCACTTTAGAAATTGTATCTTGCTACGAAACTGTAGTTTGTCTGCCTAAAAACACAAGGAATCTGTCTGTCTCCTGTTTATTTATTCAGGTGAGACCGTTCTATGTCACTCTGATTGATCAGACAGAAGAATCGTTTTAGTCTTATTGATTTACCACATGCACTCTTTTGTTACCAAGACTAACGAGTAATCAATACGAATTGCCTTTCCTTAAACACAGCTGATTCACTGAGACTACACACAGGAGATCCTCACTGAGCTCACAGTCAATGAGTCCATTTACATGCACAGAATAATCAGATAACTGCAAGGAATCTGATTTTACCAGCCATGTGCTTTACTACTCTGATGATGAGGAATGTTCAGGTCTGCATGGGTCAGCAATTTTTTTTGAGAGTAGCTTAGTGCAGATATACAGAATATTAGAGACTGCATTTACATATACAGTGGACATGACAAGTACTTAAGTATTTCTACTGTACCGATATTGATGATTACTGTACATGTAAATCCAACCTTGTGTCGTCGTGATCTTCTGGAGGTTTTTGGGCCGTCTTCTTGGCAGGCTGGAAGAACATAGTGATAGGGAGCCGCCACTCTTGCTTCTTCAGCGAGTTCAGGAGGTTCATGCCATGATCATCTCCTTGACTTCCTTTAGTGTTTGAGCTTGGATTGACTGTGTGTTCACACTACGTCATGTATCAATCATTGAGAGCCCGCCTCCAATAAGGAGTACGTACATATGTATCTACATAGGTTCCACTGAACCGCAAATGTGTGAATTGTTTCGCGAATAACGAGTAGTTACGTTCCAGAGAATGATCCGCGATTGCGGGGGGTTTACTGTATATGAAAGGGCTGTGCTTCTCTGTATTGTACCTAAAAGTAATTCAGTAAATACACAAAATTTATTTTTGTTTAGCAGATACCCTTATCCAAGCAATTGTAGGTTAAGGGTTGGCAGAGGTGAGATTTGAAACTTGGACCTTCTAATCATGTCAGTCAATCTGATTTTCTTTATTCCATAGCACAACTGGAGTGAATTGCAGTATTTGTTGGAAACTTTAGTTGTTTTTTTTTTGTGCACATAATAAGCCTGTGTTGTTGATTGCTACCAGGGTAACACTTTTATCTGGGTGTGTAAATGTTTTAAAATAGAAAGGTTAGTAAAAATAAGCTAAATAATCCCAGCTATGGGATAAAATCCAGGTGTCAAATTTCTTAAAGTAGGATTATTCTAATTCGTTGAGTCGTGTTGCTATTTTATTAAACTAAAGTGCTGTCTATAGAAGTAGAATGAATGCCTGGCGCTTGCATCGAGAGGGGGTTCCCTCATTTCTCCACCACTGTCTAGTTAGATTCTAGATAAGCACACACTCACTTGTCCCCGACTACATTCTAATCCAGGAAACAGTCTTGAAAGAAATCCAGTCTCTTAGGTCCAATACTCACATTTGTGCTTCCAAAGGAAACATTCATTGCTTTGGATGGCAGGCTACATACACACTCGCAGTTTCAGATGTCAGACTTTAACCACACACACACACATTTTAAGTGGGGCATCACATTGGAGAGTGTGGTCCTTTCATTCCACACTTTCATCATAACTAAAGTACATCCTAACCTACTTTTATTAATGCTGTCATTTCAGATACTGCCTCAGGGGACGGTCATGATGCGTTTTACACAGATTAATGACTACAAACGGTTTGACGTCCCTCAATAACACACAGTCACATGCCCACAATGTAATGTGTCCCAAGTCTGGGTTTTCTTAAAATCTTTTAATTGCAGATTAACAGTGGGACTTATTTCATTGCAGACAATATGATACACGAAGATACAAGCCCAGGTTTTATCCACATTACATCGATTCACCGTGATAAACATGAATGCATGTTTTACTGATATGTCTAAACTACTGGTGTCCTAACACTTTTGCACAGTGTTCTAAGAGCCACTCTTTAATTTGTCTAAACCAAGTTTCTAGTGCAGGTTTGCTCTCTGGGCTTTTATCACCTAGTGGTTTCACAGCGTTCTGAGTGGGAGTGTGTTCTGGACGACTCGACAAATCTGTTTTTATTAAGGCGCGAGTGTGCAACATATGTCCTCTTGTTTTTGCGTCCTGTCAGCTGCAGGTTAAAAACAGTGAAAACAGCACGGCAGTCATTTTCTGTCAACCCTTCAAATAGATGTGACGTTCCTCTATCAAACAGAGCTCTGTATTAGGTTTGGGTGAGATGATAACGATTCAAATGTACATTTCTGGACAAAAAATTGTGGGTGGAGCTCAGCCAGACAGAGGAACAGAGGGTATTTATCAGTCAATATGCGTGTGCTTTTAAAGGCAGGTCAATGCGGCGCCTTGCTCATTGCTGGCTCGGTCTCGCCTCCGTCACTCCTGCATTCACTCCACTCGCCTTTACTGTAAGCATAATCGGTTGTTATTGTATCAGACTGTCTGAGAGACAGAGGCACTCTGGGGAAAAGCTTCTATGGGCTGACACATGGTAAATACGTTACATCTGAGGTTACAGTCAACAGTGGGAGGTCTGAAAGGCAGTTAGACTCTAATCACTCACAGTGAGTCATGTTCATGCTCTTATAGTACAGTGCAGAAATTTATATTCTGCGTATTCTTTAAGTTTTTGGTCACCACTCTGATATCTAACACTCAGGACCCCCCACTGATCAGATACTACTTGGGTGGTGGATTATTCTTAGCAATGCAGATATTTGTGGTGCATTGATGTATTTTGATCTGACACAGCAGTGCTGCTGGAGTTTTAAACCACTATTTGCATGTTAGACACGCCTACCTTATTGCTCCACCCATTGTCTACCTCACTGCCAGCAGAGTGCTGTCGGTTGGACGAACTATTTTCAGTCCAATATTGACACTGAGCTGGTTTAAAACTCCAGCAGCACTGCTGTATCTGGTCCAATCAGCTCTCCAGCTTTATCTCTCAATGATTTGTTTGTGTCTAGCTGTATCATCACTTAGACGCATAAATGGCTGTCAGAGGGAGATCCAGGGGATCACCCCCAGCCTTAACACTTGTGATGCCCGTCAGGGTTCTTCCTTAATTTGTACCACAAGTTATCATTGTGATACAACAGCATGTTCATATTAATTTGTGGAATGTCCACGATCGTGCATTTGTCACTTCTTACGAGGTGCAGATGCGTTGACAAGTTGGTGTGAAAGCTGTTTTATAGCAAAGCAGCTGTAACTGACCCTGAACAATCTGCTAATCGAAACAGCTGGGTACTCGTGTGTGGGTGAGGGTGAGGAAAGTTATCGTGTTTTTCCCCCTCTCTAACTGAGACGGCCATATTGAATGATACATCACAGAGTAATACTGTATTACTGAACTCTGCAACAGTCAGATTCCCCATATAGGGTGGCTAGACACATCCTGAGACACACACAGACCGATGACACGCGGTAGAGAGGAGAACGGATATACAGACAAAAATAGACACCTAAAATACAAAGCACTTAAAATAGAACTGAAAACCCGGACACACACACACACAAGGCTCACCACGACCCAGCCTAACGTCTTCAGTGGCTCAGAGGTTATTCACTTTCACATCAGACCACAGCCATGAGTCTCAAGAAGTCAGATTGCTTCCAAATTAAATTCGTCTGTTTATGCTCATATGTTCTGTTTTAATCCTTAGCATTAAATGAAACAATCTTGAGTTGGATTATCATCCATTAATTTAGAAAAAATCGTTTAGAAATGCAGTTGCCAAGAAAAAGACGAAACGGAAGATCAAAGAGGAGATATGTGAATGCAGTTAGAGAGGACATGGAAGTAGTTGGTGTGAGGACAAAGGGTGCATGGGACAGAGTGAGATGGAGGATGATGACTCACTGTGGAAACCCCTGAAAAGGGAAAAGCCCCCCAAAAAATTATTGGTTTTATGTTGAACAGCGAAAGGTTAAGTTTTTATGAATTAATTAGTAACTACACATTTTGGTTAGAGCAGAGACTGGTTTTTTTAAAAAGTTTGCAGCTGCAGCTTTATGTACAATAACTCAATTGTAATCAGATTTGGTCAGTTGTCTGATTCATCAAGTGGTTTTGTAAACAGAATAATCAAAAAAAATTAGGAGACTGAATTAAGGTCTAGAAACCACTACGAACTCAGAGAGCTGGTTTTTAATCCTGTAATCGGATTTCTCGGAGCATGTATACCATTACTGTGATTTCAGTTGGTTCTCCGTTTGTTACACATTACAGGGCTTTCAAATTGTTTTGGAGTAGCAGGGGTGCATGCCAAAGTAGCAGGCACCTTATAAGTTATGGCTGACACCTAGCAGGAAATATATGAATTGCGCTACTTAAATTAAAAAGTAGACGGCACAGAGTGGTGGGGTAGGTGGAACATGCTAATATAGCTATACAGAGTGTAGAGCAGTTGCCAGGTTAGCTTATTCTAAAAGACTTTACTTCTATAGGCTTTTTCCCATAGATTTGGTTGATTGTTTATTTCACTGAATCTGGCAACCCTGGCATCAAATGTGAGACCATTGAAAGTGGCTGCCAAACACATTTGACTATGAAATGCAGTATACGCTCTAGGAAATTTATAATTTTATAAAGTTTGAAGATCATAACACATTCTTCTCTAAAATTACTGGCTGATTGGAAATCAGATTATTGCTGAAATCATGTAAATCTGGATTCTTCTCATCATCTGATTACCTAACTGCATGTAAACTTGTTTATTGGATTACTTGCATCTGATTTTTTTGCATTAACCATTTATTAAGTAATGTGTAACATTGATTCTAAGACCTGTAATGGACTGGTGTCCCACTCAGAATACCTGTGCCCTGTGTTCTCCAGGACCAGTGTATGATCACCTACAATACTGACCAGGACATGTGGTGTTGATTCATAACTGGGGGGAAAAATTCCACATGCAAAACTATGCAGTTTGACTTAAACTTTAACCGTTCATCTTGATCTTGGTACAAAAAGCAGCTTGGTTTGATTTTTTTAAACCTATATTTCACAGTCTACAAAAGTGACTTTACTAATAAAACTTCTTAATGCAACCTAATGCGAAATAAAGAATCGTCCGATGGCAGTGGTTATGAAACACGCTATATCATAATGAATTATGAGGCAGAAAAACTTGTATTTCCTTAGCTGTAGTGAGTGCAGAACGTTTCATGACGATGAGAAATGAAGACTGCTGCTGCTTTAGAAGTTGGAGGGGGAAGGACTTTCCTCCTCAGTAGTCAGGGTAAACACCAAACCTGCTTCCTTTTCTCACACTATTACAAGCCAGGTGTCTGAACATGTGTCTCACACTTAACACAGTAATATGATATTATTGGTGCAGTGGGATGCGTACAGCGCAGACAGACAGCTGAGACAGTACGTCATTCCTTTCAGCCTATAAGGCAGTGATTTATCCCTTGGAGGCAGAGCTATATACTGTAGTGTGTACAATCAAAACTATTGCTAATATAGTTATCTTGTGTTAGTTATATAGACAAAATGAGATGCCGTAATAATGACCAAATGTACAATGTCCTGTATCAATGTTACAATTTTAGACTTTTATTTAATCTCGTCCATCAATATCAGTACCTTATTTTTTGTCTTAGTACCTTATGTTAGTAGGTTGCACACCTTGAACCCGTATTGCCAGTTGTTGACATATTTGAACACTTTTAACCTCTTTTGACCAACAAGGAACAAATTTACCGTATTTTCCGTACTATAAGGCGCATCGGATTATAAAGCGCATTCAGCGAAACCAAACAGTCAAGTCGAACTTTATTCAACTCATTCACCTTTACAACTGAACAATGTTTAGAGTTAGATAGAATAAAAAGTTAATTCCTCCTCCATAAATCCGTTAAATCCATCATCCTCAGCGTCTGAACTAAACAGTTGAGCGATTTCAGAATTAAGCATGTCTTGATCGCGCTCGTTATTATCCGAGTCTCATTGCTGTTACTTAGTTGTTTAGTGATGATTCTGCCCTTCGTGAAAGTTTGAATAGAGTCAGATAGAGACTGTAGAGACGCTTCTACCTGCTGTTCTTTGTTCAATAACGTCCTCTAACTGTGGCCATCACGTTTGGTTCCCTCTGAAACTCTGTTTGGTCTTAATTTCAATCTATAGAGTAAAAACCTCCAGCAAACCACTCCACTTCCACACCATTGAATTAATTAATGTTGAAATTTCTCACAGCTGCTCTATTTCCATGTTCTATTATGTACCTCATAGCTTTGAATTTGAAGCATGTCTCTTAACGAGCGCCATTTTGAGTTCATAACAAACACCCTGACTATGATTACCGTAATGCTCCTAAAATCCGTCAAGCGTTTCGGCTTTGTTGCTTACCAAAGCTATTCTAAAACATTTTGACAGGTTTTTGAGCAACGTGTATCACATAAAATTGGTCAGTAAGCACAACCAGAATCCATACATAAGGCACCAGATTATAAAGAACTGTCTGATTTTTTATTTTTTTATTTATTTTTTTTTTCTTCCTCAAATTAAAGGATTTTAAGTGCGGAAAATACAGTAATTTACATTCTCACAACTAATTTTGAATCGCTTTTTCTGCATGTTTTCGCCAAAAATTTTGAAACTCCCCAGTTGGAACCAAAATACGTTAGATTCTTTAGTACAAAACTATGACAACGGCCGTGGGCATGTCCAGTTGTACATTTGTGAAAGTCTGGGTGTACATTTGGACATCTGTAATAAAGCACAAATGCTTGTGGGTAATTTATGCTAATCTAGCGTTCCACCTTTGTTGCTACTGTTTAGCTCTGTTCTGTGTCTCCGTTCTTTTGCACAGTAATCTACATTTTTTTAACATTAAGTTTGAAACATGAAAACTAATCAGATCTTTTTCTTTAAAACTAATTAAGTGTATTGATCTTTGTCTAAAACTATAGAGCGCTGTTTTCCCGACCGTCATGGTAAAGGCTCACCAGCGCATCTGTTTCAGCTTGATAAGACGCTGATTAATCAAGTGTTGTGCGATAGTGGTGGAATAATCACGTAGGGGTGTGGGTGTATTGATGAACACCTCAGAACCTCAGTGACCTTGTGTGTGTTGCTTTGGGTTCTGTCTCTCTCCAGCTGCACGGTGCTGGTTCATGTCTGACTTCCTACGGGTGAAGCAGTGATCAGCTTGTTCTGTTAATCTAAATTGCAAATCTACACATCATCTACCCGTCAGGAACGAAAATGCAAAAATTGGATTTCCAATAGTTGAACAGCAGAGCAGAACCTCTGATACAAACTGGAAACAGTTACTGTCTCTATAATTTAATTCTTTCATATATCATCTGTTCCTTCCTTATAATGTTTAGGAAGTTTTTCCTTGCCACTGTTTGCCCCAGGCTTACTCAGTTTGGGAATGGCTTTGAGTTTTTGTACTTTGTTAGATGATGATGATTGTTCTTGTCTCCACCTAACAGGCTGGCACCGAGCAACCACGACCGGATACAGCGCTTACGTCACGAGTTCCAGCAGGCCAGACAGGAAGAGGAGGAGCCAGACGAGCGCCATCGCTCGTACAGCCTTGAGCAGCCGTGGGTGAGTGTGTAAACGGGGTGTGTGTGTCAGCTCAGGACCTGGCTGATACCGAGCCACATGGACTTGTAGCACCAAGCTACTAAACCTTTTATTTGTCCATCCATTTATCCATTTGCTTAGCTGTCTTGGTTGTGACAGTTAATACGTCTTAATACTAGCAATAACTGTGAATTTCTAACTGCAGTCTTTTCTGCAGGGGATCTTGGGCTGCTAGGCTAGCTGTGCAACTTGGCAGCCATTTTGACTGTTACAAGAATCTCAACTGTTGAAGTTTTTGCTTTTTGAGCCAGTTAAATAAGCACGAGAGAAAAAAACCTGTATAGCTTCGCTATAGCATGCTGTGCTAAAATCCAATCCGAATATTAGCCTTGGCTAGTTTAGGATTAGAATATACTGAATCTGATCAGAAGGAGGTCTGAGCTGCATTTCAACCTCGTTATACCTATAAACGTCTCTGAGGCCTCGTTAAGCGGCGCAAACATTAGCCGTTTGCTATAATTGAGAATCAAGGTAAAGCAAAGTGTGATTCATTTAATTTATATATATATATGCAGCTCAAACCTTGTGAGGATCCAAGATATATGAGACGTGAATCACCCAGGAGTAATTGGCTCTGTTTTAACATGTACTGATAGAACACTAACAGCTTTTTTGTTTATAACAGCATGGAGATGTTTTAGATGTTTGGGACTTGCTGTTGAAACTTTGAGAATTAATTCTGATTGCATCTTTATTGTGTGTCTTAATACGAAGGATTAGAGTCCTGTGCAAAAGTCTTAGGCCCCCATTAGATGTGTTTTGTTGTCAGTGCTTTAGAGACCATATATAAAATATACTTGTACATAAATATTCTTGTCCACTGATCTTCATTCTAATCTAATCTAGTCTTAACAATTACACCCTGGTAGTTCCAGAAAGGCTTGAACAAGATTTTTCGGACTGTAAACAGGTTAACTTGCAGTCCTGATGATGCTTGTCTGATTTTTTTCAGTGTTTTTATACTGCATTCAAAGTTCCTGTATTTTCTAGTTGTAGTCTAATAAAAGGTTATACTGATAAGTAATTATATATTTATTATAACCATGCAAAAAGAAGGCTCTATCTAATTTAATGGTGTCCTAATACTTTTGCACAGTCCTATACATTACACACAAAGCATGTCTTTTTAAGATGTATAACAGCTCTGTATGCACATCTGCATGTTATTGTCTGTTCCTAATTTATTCCACTTTTGTGGTAACAGTATTTAACATAAATCTGTATTTAATGAGCATATTTCTTTTCTGTCTGTAAGTATTTGTTAGTGTTTTATCTTAATGAACTTGTCGTCCCTCTCCACGTATTCTCTCTCTTTGGAACCCTGAGCTTAAAAGGCATTTATCTTCTGCCTCAGGCAGACATTTTGTACCTAAAGAAGGGAATAAAAGTGGGCGGGTTTCCTATTTGCTGAGCTCGCTTGTTTTCTTTAGCCTAATCACGCACACATTCCCAGCACCTGAGGGAATCCCCCCGTCCAGATGAGGGAATGTCAAGAATGTTGTGCTTTAACAGTTTAATATTTTCCTAGCCGTTCTCATGAGAGTCAATCGCGAGGCTACTGAAACGGACCCAGTTCAAAATATCGCTCACTTTATAAACTTTTTAGAGTGTTCTGTATTTCTGAATAAGTATGACATCATTAGATTTTCAGGTACTAAAAATAGATAACGAGAACAGAGTAACAATATTTTCTTTATTCAGTGAGGAAATGATCCAAATATTTTATATGTGGGTTGTATGTGTGAACTTTTTATTTAATTTTAACTCATACTGTCCCTTAGTGACATATTCAGAACATCCTGGATACAGTCATATGACCACTTCTGTGGTCATGTGACCTCGTTTAGAACAAGGTCTCTAATACCGTAATTTTCCTTTAAGATGAACTGGGTCTGGGTTCTTATGGGTTAATTAAGGACTTAGTAATCTGTTTATAATCTCAGCTGAGATCCTGACCCCGGGCTCCACCTGTGTGGAGTTTGCATGTTCTCTCTGTGTCCTCATGGGTTTTCTCAGGTTTCCTCCCACAGTCCAATGACACAAAAGTTAGGTTAATTGGTGTTTCTAAAGTGCCCTTAATATGTGTGTGTGTGTGTGTCTGTGGATGTGCCCTATGATGGATTAGCGCCCTGTCTAGGGTTGTTACCAGTTCTCACACGACCCTGACTTGGATAAGCTGATAAGACGGTAAATGAATGAAAGTGTATGTTTTAGGCCGGTGTTTATACAAATGCAGAAAATTCCAAGTTTCACAAAGCACTATTGTATTGTATAATTTTTTTTTTTAAGTATTTTATCCAGATCATAAATCATGTACGTGGCTAATAACACACAAATAGATTTTCTGACTAATATAGGATCGCCTTCTTCCATTTGCTGGAACACAGTGCACTTAAGTCCCACATTTTGATGGTAGAGCCAAACAGACCTTTATCAACTTAATGCGATGTTTTCCTGAATTAATTTCGGTGTGTTCTGCTGCCGTTAGAATTTATGAACCGGGGTGTTTCGCAGGGAAAATAAGTGCCCGTGTTTGCGTTCGCTCTTGGCTTGTGATAATGAACCTGATTTAATGCCCCAACACCTCACGCACTCATCTCTCATCACGACTGTCTCCACGGCAACATGGCCTGGGCAGACCATGCCAGTCAATCCCAGATGGCAGCCCCTCGCTCTCCTGGCTGGTGATGTGCCTGGACCACCAGTGGTGTGTTTGATTGAGCAGGTCTTGTTTTCAGGGGCCCACAATGAAAAACAACCACAGAAAATGAATCCTTTGTGTTATGAGCCGTTCAGCTCAGCTTCAATATGCCTCCAGCACCTTAATGTGTCTGTGAATGGCAGGGAGAGAATGAAGCCAAATAGCTCGGGTAATGACACCATTATTGTGCCTGCATGCTTCATGTGTTCTGTTTAGTGACCTACGTCAGAGGTTTAGTTAATTAAAGCATCGTCACGAGTTACGACAGTCCCAATGATGTTCATTAAATCTTCAAATAACAACCGTCTAACATGAAAAATTAGTGACCTGCTCCTATCAGCCTATCAATACTAATTAACAATCCGTGTCAGAGAAGTTCAACTAAAAACGGAACCTGCACTTGTTGACTCATTAAAATCCAGAATTAAAGCAGCGATTCATCATATTCATCATAGACGTAACGACTTCTCGTTACTGGAATCCAACCATGGATTTAATGACAAGGTAATTAGACCTCTAATTAGGGCTTTAGTTTATCAGTAAATGTTAGTGCTGGTAGAAATGCTCAGTGTGACACTAAGCGGAGATGCATTATTTATTTTGTGTAGTTTAACACGCAGTAATTGAGTCGGTGTGTGACCATAAAGCTGGTCTAACGAGTGGATGTGTAAAGTCTCAGGTAAGTGAAACAGATATATACCTGGTTTTGGTACTAAATTATGGTTGGTTATTTGGGATCTACTGGTGGTTGGGAACTTGTTTATTTTGTGTGGTTGCTTGTGTACGGGCTCTTTGTGTTTTTCTTCAGTAGGGGTGCATGCCTTGGTAAGTAGGTGCTTCAGTGGTATTGGGGTAGGAAGGTGGTGGGGGGGTTTGTGTGTGCAGTGTTATGCAGATCTAAATATAGTTATTGTGGTGCTTAAGTTTGTGAACCCCTTAGAATTTTCTATTTCTGCATGAATGTGACCTAAAAGTAGCTAAAGAGAACCTAATTAAAGAAATGAGACAAAAATATTATACTTGGTAATTTATTTATTGAGGAAAATGCTCCAATATTACGTATTAGTGAGTGCTGAAAGTATGTGAACCTTTGCTTTCAGTATCTGGTGTGCCCCCCTTAACATTAGCCAATGTGAGAGAGGCCTTCAGTTGCTTAGAAGTTACCCTGGAGTCCTTTGTGACCTCTCCGACTATTACATGTCTGGGGAGGGTAACAATGGTCTTGAATTTCCTCCATTTAAACACAGTCTGTCTGACTGTGAATTGGAGCACACACTCTTTAGAGATGGTTTTGTAACCTTTTCCAGCCTGATGAGCATCGACGACTCCTCAGAAATATTCTTGGTTCGTGCCATGATACACTTCCACAAGCGTGTTGTGAAGAGCAGACTTTGATGGATTCCTGTTCTTTAAATAAAACAGGGTCATTAATATGTAATATTGCATCGCTTTCCTCAATAAATGACCCAGTATAATATTTTTGTCTCATTTGTTTAACTAGGTTCTCTGTATCTACTTTTAGGACTGGTGTGAAAATCTGATGGTTTTAGGTCACATTTATGCAGAAATATAGAAAAGTCTAAAGCGTTCATAAATTTTCAAGCACCACTGTAGAGCTCCTGTGAAATTGGAAATCATTGGAACAAACCTTAATGTGTAATATGTGAATTTCTCTCGATATAATTTATGAGCTAATTTAACATTTAGTATGAAATGGTAGAAATCACAGCCTCGGAACATTTCTTAAAGCCAGCTAGCAGTTTCTTTTTATTTATTTATTTATTTTTTAAATCCTAATACGCAACAAAATTAGCAAAACCCTAACCCTCGATTTCTGGAGTTTTCTGATTATTCAAGTGGTCATGTATATATGTAGAGAGCTGAATTTTAACTCAGTAATTGGATTTCTCATAGCATGTACACAAGTTACCCAAATTCAATTGGATTACTCAGTATTCGCATATGCATGAGCCTAATCTAACACTGTTGCCAGATCTGCTTATTTTAAAAACTTTATTTGCCCTTGAGTTTTCTCCCATCGTTCAATACCATTGAATTAACCGTGCCACGACAGAATTAAAGCCAGCGGAATGGCAAACAATTTTTGGAGACTCCGAAATGCAGTTTATATATTCTGATGATATATTATCAGATTCCTCAAGTGCATGTATACTGATTGATCAGATTATTAAAATCCAATCGTCTTATTATTATTCAGCTGTTTTTTGACGTTTAACTCGCACCACAGTTTTCGAGATATCGACACGGGACAAACACGAAACGTGCAGCTAAGAAATCTAGCGTAGCGTGAAACGTGTGAAATATTTCCCATTGACTTAACATTACGGCCAAATTCAGATGGCCGTAACTCCGTCAATTTTTGAGCTAGAAAAACGAAAATCTGCATGCATGGACCGAGGGGCACTCTGACCCAGAAAGTCAAGTCACGGAGTGATCGGGCACACCGTTCACTTTTTATGACTCCTTAAATATCCCCTCCATAGGAAAACCATTGAGCATACTCTGATATCACAGTCAAAAGTTCAAAGGGATTGGGCTGAGATCAAAGCGCATGCATTTTTTCCAAACTCCTTTTCATAAAACACTCGTACTTTCACCTAGAATTTCAGTTTAAATTTTAAAACGGATGAAAAATATTCGACTATCAACCCTGTAAACATCGCATCGATTGATGAATTAATTTTTGAGTTATAATGATTTGTTTGGCAAAAATGGCACTTTTTGGCTTCCTACAAGTAATGCCACATTGTCCAAACTACTCTTCATAAAATCTTTATACTTTCACCTAGAATCTCGGTTTAAGTTTTAAATTGTAGATATAAGACCTGTCTGTTGACCCTGTAATTATCTCATCGACTGATTAGTTTTTGAGTTATGATGATTTGTTTGGAGTCAACGCAACTGTTTTTGCGACCTGGATTTAGCTCCTTAACTCCTGTCCATAAAATCTTTATACTTTCACTTAGAATCTTGGTTTAACTTTTAAATTGTAGATATGAGAGGACCAGGAGGCCCCAGACAGGGCATGCATAATCATTGCAATCACACTCGCATTTTCTGCAGGAAATACACATCTCTAATTTATAATCTCATCCGATTATTAAGTGCATGGCAACATTATTTGCCTTTAATTAACTTTGAAGTGTCTCCTTAAGACTGTGGATTTTCTTCCTCCTTTACAGACATGCTCTAGGTTAATCGGTCACTCTAAATTGGCTTCTGGCGATTTAACTTTGGTGGTCGTGAATAGCCATAGGTGCTGATGTGACGAAGCAAACAGCAACTCGTCTGCTTTATTAATGATATAAATCAGTTGTGCACAGTCAGACCCTACAACTAATACAAAGTGTGTTAATGGTGAGCGTGTTACTGAGCAGGTGCTTTAATCTGTTTGTTGATTTGTGTGTGACCGTAAGGAGACGCCTGGTGGGTTGAGCGTGTGTGTACACTTTTATTTGCATGTGAACTTCAATGCATGTACCAGTGTTTTGTCTAAAATTTTGCACTGTGCAACTTTATAATGGAGCCTCAGTCGTTTAATTATAGTAGCATAATTAAAGTCTATAAAGTAATCATTTACAAATCCTATCAACATAAGGAAAGTGCATAATGCAGTCCAAATACACTGGTATGTGCATACTGTGGGACTGGGTGTGTTTCAAAATAAGTGTAATTACATCCACAATGCACAAATATCTATGGTAAATGTGTTTCAGACAAGTGGAAGCCCACATTCTCAGTCCGGACGTCACTCGGTCTCAGTAGAGGTACAGCTGCAGAGGCAAAGACAGGACGAGCGAGACAGCTTTAAACAGGCGCAGAGACAGTACAGCTCTCTGCCTCGGTAAGGTGTGCGTGTGTGTGTGTGTGTGTGTGTGTGTGTGTGTGTGTGTGTGTGTGTGTGTGTGTGTGATCAATAGCCATCACTTCTTTTTATCAATAATGTTGGCAGGTGTTTCTAGTCCAAGCATTGTTATAAATTTGTTTGTCTATAAAGATAAATAAGATATAACAAGCTATCAAATGGAAATCGGACAAATAGAGTGTAGAATATTCAGTCTTGCTAAATTGGATATTAATAATTAGTGTGGGGGAAAGAAAACACTGCATTCCAGCATAAGAGTCTCAGCGCATTTGTGAAACATGGTGGTGGTAGTATCAGAGTTTCAGCTTCTTTTGCTGCAGGAACAAGATGGCTTTCAGTCATTGATGGAACAAAGTTATGAATTATATCAGCAAATATTAAACAATTTGTTGAAGTTATTATTGCATGGTGGGTTTGACGAAAAACGTTTACACACTTTTAGCCCTCACAGATATGTAATAGTGGTCCTTTATCTACTTTTAAGACTTCCATTGTCCAAACTGAGAATCTTAGGCTGTTTTCGATATCGTACAGCACCAAAAATGTGTAGTGTTTATGTGCTGTGTGTTAAATATTTATAAGTTATATTATCTGTCTGTATGTGCAAACAATTACATTTCTGTCCCTGCGTTTGTCTTCAGTCATCCTCGGAAGACGCCCAGCAACGTGTGCGAGGACCCTTGGGTGAAATCGAACCCCCCCAGGGACAGTTTCCAGTCGGGTAAAGAGAGTGGCCGCTACTCCAGCTATCAAGGCTCACGTTCTGTTCCCCGTCCCTCCTGGAGGAATGGACTCCCCACGTCCCCGGTGGCCGGCACCTATAACGCTCGGGTGCTGTTAGAAGCCCAGGAGTTGCTGCGGCAGGAGCAGAGGCGCCGCGAGCAGGAAGTGAGAGGAAAGGTGGCATCTTTGAGAGAGGACTATGAACAGCAGGATTCTAAGGGCCCATACAGACAGGACATCCCCCCGTCCCCGTCTCAGCTAACCCAGTTTAATTCACATCGCGTTCACTTGCCAGAGAAAGCACGGCTTTTCCACTCGTGAGACTCAGAAGGTGAGATGAAGAACAGTGAGAGCTTGAGGGATTTTTTTTATTTCTCTTTTCCAAATGATGAAGGGATGAAGGACAGTTTCCTCTCCTCAGTCCTCCCGTAGGCTTGGTTCGTCCTCCTGTAGGGAGCATACGGTACTCACACAGTTGCTAGCGCGTGGCACGACTTTCCCCGCCCACAAACCGAGTGCCTTCTGGTTTTGACGTCACCGTGTCCCAACTCAACCCACATCTATTCGTACAGCTCTGACAATCAAGGTCTGGATCTTCATTATTGAGTGGCATCATATTTTTGTTTAAATGCAGGTTGCTTTATTAATGTAGTAATACAGTGATAGTGAAACAAACTAAACACACCTGGGGAGACATTTTTCATGATCGTGCTCAGACTTTTGGATGAGAGCGTAATGCCTGAAAATCTCCCAACAATTGTTTTACATTTCAAAAAATGAGTTTGCCAAGAAACTCCTTTTATTGTTTTCAGTGAGAACCGTTTGAAAAGAGCTGAAACTTTTTATGAAACCTTTTTCTGACATGGCCAGGCAGAGTTTGAGTGAGATGGAGGTGGAAGTTGTAGTTACAGCTGTCAGCTCGTACCGAGAGCCGCGATGTAATCCGCGGTCTGTCAGGTAAACAGTTTTCCGTCTACGTGCGGGTTTTGCAGTTCTATGATAACTCTAGCGGGAAAAGATCGATTTCCACCCACAAACATCCCTACAACAAAGAAGAATCACATATCAGCGTGTGTTCTGACAGTAAACGTCTCGGTGAATGCAGCCTTAGGAAGAGCAGTCAGATAATAACCGTATGTGAGTAATTCCCCTAAAATGCTCCCCCGTGAGGCCACTGCAGGTAAAAGTGGCCCGATTACAAACGACTTTGGAAAAAGTATGGAAGGGCAAACGGAGTAATAATGCCAGTTCAATCCCTGACCTACTCAGCTTGTTGTTGATTGAACGTTACCATGGCGACAATCTTTAAAGACAGCTGTATTGTCAATATAAATGGTGTTTGAACAAGAAAAATGCAAACGATACGTAAATGAGTTTGAAACGTGAGTGGAATACAGTACCGTAAAAATACCGTAAAGCCTAAAAAGTTTTACCTTTTTTTAATTTATAGTCAGTACAACAAACAACACGGAAGATCAGCCAGATGAAAAACTTGAGTGAGCCAATTTATATAGCTATAAACTTACTATAGTCATTTACACAAAAAGTCACTAAACACATCAATCGAGTAAGAGTCTCTAGATAGTGTGCTTTTAAGAGCTGCTTAACTCCCACCTCTGCTCGTGGATGCACAGTGTTGATTGGTTTGTGTGATCAATATACACTGGCCATAAAAAAGGTCACCCTCTGTGGGGGCGGGGCTATGATTTGATGTCACAATTAGCAATGAATGTGCGTCAGGGGTTAGCCGTGCAGAAACGTAAAACCTTTACACTCCTAAATGAGAGGGTCTGGTCATTAAGATCGCTGGCGTGAGCTCTGATATGTCAGTTAGAACGTTTTTAAAGAAAAAATAAATTTTGCAACGTGTGGTTTCTGCCGCTTTCACTGAATGGATTTGAAATCTAGTTGCTACACGAGCGACGCGCGGCACAAGCAGCCAGCTCTGTGGCGTATGAAATTATAGAAACGCACAGCAGGTTAATAATTGATGCTTCTCATGAAATTTTCAGCACGGTCTCACTCACACAGACAGAATGCGTGTGATCGGTGGACCAGCTCTCTTCTAGCTGCCAGGTGTGTGTCTGTGGATTTGGGTCTGTTGGAGGGTACACATTTGCATACGTGTTGCACCCTATTTCGCCAGATGCTACACACTGAATGTTTCATCATACACACACACACACACACACACACACACACACACACCTGCCAACCCTGTAGGAAAGGGCCAGGATTTTATGAGCATGTATAGTCACACAGATCTTAGTTTACAATTGGTCGACTGTCTAAATCACTTTAGACTTTGACTGGTCATGCAGTTTAGCCATGTGTTTTGCTTTAGGGACGCTCCAGTTCTGTTTTTGTTTTACGTCCAATACTAAAGCTTGGATACTGACTTATACCGTTAGTGATCCAATTAAAGTAAAGATAAATCATTCCAAAATAGCTTGAATACCATTTCCGTTATTTCTAAAGGGACTCACTGATAAACATTACTGTGCAAAAGTCTTAGGCCACCTTTAGATCTGGTGTTTTACCAATGTTATAACGACCATAAAAGATGACCGTCAATGATTGAAGCCAAAAGTTTCTTGGATTCATCACTGGTCTTCTGATCCAGTCTTTGTGGGAATATCTCCACCTTTGAATCTTGTTCCCCTTCTGAAAAAGTGGTTTCTTAGCTGCTACCCTTCCAAAACACCATTCATGATTAAGCTTCTCCGGACTGTAAAAGGGTCAACTTAATACCCCGAAGCTGCCAAATCCTGCTGTTTCTCAAGTGCAACTAGAACTTGATCTATCTGGTTGTATTCTAATAATGAAACTGAAAATGGTGACCTAAGACTTTTGCACAGTACTCTATTCTAATCACCTACCAACTTCCTAATATTATGGTACTGGAAACTTTTCTAATGGGCCTTCTTCCCTTTTTGTGGGTGGTAGAAGAGCAAGTGGACTTGCTTGTAGATTCTTGATGACCTCTCACCCAGAAGGCTTCTTCAGTTCTTCTTCAGCTGAACTGAAGAAACCTTTGGAATAATAGGTGAAACGTCTTCAAGAACCTACAAGCAAGTTGCTCTCTTCTACCACCCACAGTTACTATGACCTGGACGACTGAGAATCTTCACAGGCCTTCCACGCTATTATTTGCCCATTAGATGGAGCTTTACCTCTCGATCTTGTTGACCCTCCTCGTGACTTGTTCCCCACATAAATCACGCCTTGGGTCTGGGTTTCTGTACTCATAATGCTCCTGAAGCCCAATACCTCTTGTTTGGTTAGTTACCAGGTTTCAGCCTAGCAGATGATCCAAACTCCTCCCATTTCAGATATACATTTTAACCTCATTCGACTGCTCAGGGTCGTGAGGTGTCTGGACCCTATCTTGGAGTCCACTGGGCACAGGTAGAAACGTCCCCACCTTCAGCTTGTGTGATGTTTGACCCAAATGTACCCCTGATTATAACAGTTCTCCATGCTGCTAGGCTAGTAAATTGCTTCTGCTACATTGGCATTCAGAACTACGTCTACATCCTCTACGACCACCAGCAGCCTGAATGCTTTCATTTTATTACCATCTGTACATTGTCCAATTTCGTTATCTGTAGCCTGTTCTTAGTCCACTGTTGTAGCCCATATGCTTCAAGGTGCGGCATGTTGTGCATTCAGATGCTCTTCTGCATATCGAAAAACAAATGTGTTTATTGAGTTACTGTTTTTAAATGCTCAGAGCAGTCTGTCTACCACCAGCAGGCCACGTTCAAAGGCGCTTAAATCACCTTTCTTGCCCGTCCTGGTTCTGCTGATCATTTCTACTGTTTTGTGTCGTTCCAGTGGTGTTTATTGACTGATTCATAAGCCGGTAAATGAAGTGTTTTTTTTTGGGGGGGGGGGCACAATCAGTGCTCTTTTGACACTTCATAGTAAAAGGCTTGGTGTGAAGCATGTCCTCCTGTCCTCACGCAGATGGTGTGCACGTGTTGTGTGTGTGCTTTCAGGACACCTCAACCAAAAACTGACTGAACATAGAACTGTTTCTTTTCATGTTTAAAGTCGAAGGCTTGTACAGGGCTGTGCAGAAATATTAGACCAACTTTAATTTTGTTTTAGCCAAGGTATAATGATCATATAACTATTGCTCAATCAGGAAATACAAGAAATTCTGTTTGTTTGTTTTTTTGGAAGGGTAGCAGCCAAGAAACCATGAAGTACTCACTTTTATCTGCAGACATCATTTTGTTTCAAATCATTTTTATGCTTGAAGCCTAATAAAGAAACTGATAATATATGTTCATTATTACTGCTAAAACAACAAATCTTGCAAAATGCTGTATTTGGCATGTTCAGCCACCCAAAACGATCAAGTTGGTCAGGAATGTTATATGCACCTCGCCATCCCATAATAGTGCGCAAGCTGCTTTTGTAACGGCACCTATTTTAAAATGAACAGATTGTGTGTTTTACGTAATTTAGAGGGCTACAAACGGATCCGTGTGTAAATTAAAACAATGCACATTTTGCACAATAGCAATTCTTTTGATGAGGTTGTGTAAATGCCGAGAACCGACTCCACACAGGTATAATACCTGCGTATCCTGGTTAGGGTTACACCTATTTTTGGGGGTGTGACAACCAGGGTTGCCAGATGGTGCAGTTTTATTTTGCCTGCTAGTGTAGCAATAATGTCTAAAAATATTTGGCAGTTTGCTTATTATTAGTCTGAACTTTTATATTGAAACAGTGTAGAGGTAGTTTTATTTATTGGAATATCTTTTGAGGGCGGCGTTATTGAGGGTGGTAGCCAATCAGAACGCAAAGGGGGCGTGGTTATAAAGAAGCTGAGAAAATGAAAGCAATATGCAAAATTTGCTGGTACAGTGGTACTTTTTGTTTAGCGGATTTTCAGTGCTTTTAAAAATCAATAAAACCACACCCCCTCTGTGTTCTGATTGGTCGCTTGTAATACAGACCTCAGATCATATTTCAGTTTTAAAAAAACCTCCAATGAGTGCATTATACCTCATTCACATATCGTTTTTTGCACCAGTTGTTTAAAATCATAAGATCACAAACACTCACACATCTACACATTTTTTTGGGGGAAGGGTAATTTATGGAATTATTTCTACTAATCAAAGCCTATTGTAAAGACTCCGTTAGCATCCTACTACATTTGAAGGTGTGTTTAAATGATAAATGAATAAACAGGTGAAGGAATCATGGGTTCATCCTCATTGCGGTTATGACAGACAAACTTTTATAAATCAAGTGTGTTTTAGGATGATGTGAATTTTTACAGTATTATTTTGGTTCTATCTGGGCTTAGTTTTATTGATGTGACTGGCAAAATCACATCACTTTCTCTATTAGTTTACAGTGAGCGAAAAGGGAACGATGGTTCAGTGTTGAGCAGTCGAACACACTTTGTGTGAAGTGCGATCAATTTTATACTGTTGTGAATGGAAACCATGTCAGTGTTCAGTTTTGCTTCCACGTACGGTTTCTTGTCTTTATATACAGAACGTAATGAGTGCGAGTAAAAGATGCTTTCATAATGTGTGTGTTTTAAATGAAGGCGTCTGCAGAATCAGTGTACGACTTTGTGTCAGTGTGAGATGCTAGTTGTGGAATATTAGCACCTATTTTTACTGTACATATGTAATGTAGAATAAATAAAAATCTCAGAGTGAAGATCTCTATTGTGTGTGACTGTAAAGGGGGGGTGGGGGGGTTTCACTTCAAAAATCAAACCATTTATTAGACATTAGACATTCAGTTGCATCTGATGAAATCCAAATTAATGCCCCGGCTTCGGTTTTCTCCTTACAACAGTTCCAAGTTCATTACATTCTCTACATCTCCCAGAGTGCATCCTGGTGCAGTCACTTCTCCAGATGAATGGTTTATACCTGGCAATCCATGTGATGTGAAAGAAATCCAAGCCAAATGTCCTCCTTTCAATGCGCTAAAGTCCAGTTTTGACACTCGCGGCCATTTGAAGGTGGACACTGACCAATATCATTGGCTATTCTGTTAAACAGAAATAGAAAGACTAATAAATAACAAACACTTTGCAGCTTTCTGACATTGAGTTCCAGCTTACATTGAATTATTGTCCTTGCTTTTCTGATGTGTGTTCCATTCTTTAGAGCTCTTTTGATTTTCCAAAGATTTGTCATATACTGGGTGACTGGGCTGCTCTTAACCCTGTTATGACCTCTCATTGTATCCCAGAAGGAATTGCATTGCATGCTGTGCCAGAGGTTGAGGTCAAAGTGCACAGCCCTAGTAAAACTAAAAGCTCTTGTTGTCAGTGGTCATGCTGGTTATATGAGAAACCTTATAGCAAACAGCAGTAGAGTTTAGTGCCAAAGTTTTTTTTGAAGTGTTTTAAAAAGATTGACGAGAGTCCAAGCTGTCTTTAAAAATGTTTCAGAGGTTCGGTTTTATTAGCTCCACTGCTTCATATGGATGGACGTCCCTGGAAAAGGTCTCGTCTTGAAATCTTTAAAATCTGTGTGTTTTTCTGCATCTTTGTCACTTTGGTGTTATAACAGAGCCCGGCTTTTGGACTTGTTGCTGAGAAGTCTGGATGGTCCTTTATTCATCTTTGGTCCAGAGCGCACAGTGTCCATTGCTTCTAAAAAAAGATTTGGATTACTGATTTGTCTGAGAACAACACGTTTCCACTGTGTGGTCAAAAATAACGTCCATTTGGAACACATCCGTGTCATTCTTCATCTCCCATGTGTTTTAAAGACCCATAATCACTGACACTAAAAAATCAGAACAGACATAATGTTTATAAATCATTTATCACTTGGCAATAAAAAGGCAGAATTACATAACCTCACACACTAAATACAGGTATGAACTGTTTAAACAGCATTTTTTCCTGTAAAACTGGACTGAAATGATTAGATTTTACCGCATTTGTACATTTTTATGTAGATATTTTGACAAGAAGCGTCAGAGATACTGTTGTAAATACAGGTGGAAAATAAAAAGCTTAACCTGTTATACATATCACTCTCTCACAATGGAATGGAATCAAAGATTAATAAACACAACTCGCTGGCTGCACACAACCAAGAGGGAATGAGTCTACTTGGAAAAAAACATGGATTTCCAGAACAGGCAATGCGATATAATTTTTAAACCTTTAAACAGATAAATTAACAGAGTACAAACTAATAAGATTCGTTCGAAGACCTGTTTTACAGAAGGTAATGTGAACAATAAACAGCACATTATTATTATTATGTAGCGTTTTCAGGTTGCCATAGATTTATTATTCATAAATTCCTGGCTTGCATTCTTGTAGATGCTAATGGAAACTTTTTTTTTTTCTTTTTTTCTTTTTTTTTTAAAACATGAATCATGTACTCCTTTCCTGTAAAGATCTATTAGTGTTCTTGTTTCTGCTGAGAACAGGAAGATCCATGTAGAACAAAGGTATTGCTTTATTGCATCATAGCACTGCTGGCGTAAACAAATCTTAAATTACAGCCTTCTCTGGGAATTTATTTCAGTTTAGAATATTGGGGGAAATGCTAACGATCTTGCTAACTTGCTAATGATCCAATAGTGAGCAGTAAATCACCCTAAATGATCCCAAATCATCTGAGCAAATTGATCAGTGCTATAGTGAATGTATGGTTGGTGAAATTAACTGGAAAGTCTTTAATGGCTAGCTCTTAATAAAGCAAGACTATATTAAGATGAACGTGAAACAACAATTCTTAGACATTTATATGCACGTCTGGTCTAATGCTACGTTCACACATACACGGTTGCGGCGTTAAACGAGATTTGGCTTACCGATACTTCCAAATTGTATCCTGGAGTGTTCCTGCAAAACCTCGATGCTTACGAATTAACCGGTGGTGGGCGTGGCCTAGACCAGGAAAAAAATTCCGATCGCACAAAAAGTTTCAACATGTTGAATCATTCTGGGAGTTTTTGCTGGAACCATAACATTACGAAATGACCGTATAGACGACCTGGAAAGACGTGAGCCTACCTGTCCCTCCGAATGGCAACCGGACTTTACTAAATGCTTACTGGATCACAAAGTCAACCTGTATGTTAGGGTGACCATATTTTCAAATCTAAAAACATGGACGCTTAAATTTTACCGAAAATGAAAGTGCATATCCTCTCCAGTTGTTGTGATGAAAGAGTAATTTTGTACATT
>JAVSBU010345988.1:0-10332 GCA_033118015.1 Loricariichthys derbyi | reverse complement strand
AGTAATTTTTGCCTTAAAATAAGAAATTATGTCTTGCCTAGATAGAAATTATGTCTTGCCTAAATCTAGGCAAGACACAATTTCTTATTTTAAGGCAAAAATTACTTGTTTTTGACTTTTTTTGATTAAAAATGAACGTGACATGCACGATATTTTTTCTAGTTTTAAGATAATTATTACTTAAACTAAGCAAAATTATCTGCCAACAGAGCAAGAAAATTAAGTAAAATTAAGTATTATTTTTCTTATTTTAAGGTTTTTTTTTCTTATTTTTTAAAGTAGATTTTTTGCAGTGTACCTCCTGCCTTTTCTCATACACAGGCAGTCATCGCCGTGTGTCACACCCAACCTGCCGACAAGACGGTGTCCAAGATTCTAAACCAGGCCTTTTTTATTAAATTACTAGACTGCTGCACCACCAGAGAAATTTATCCCTATAGAAAATGGACATGTTGGCCAGGCATAGCCAAGTTTTGGACAATCCCAGACGTATTTTTTTAGTTTCATCCCTGAAAATGAAATTGAAACTGAACAACATTTTTGGGCAGGTTTTCATAAACTCTCATAAATTTTTGTCATAAATTTCTCTTAAATTTTTGTCTCGCTTTTCAAAAAAAAAAAAAAAAAATGGTATAAATTTGTATAAATAAATTATATAAATTTCACAAATAAATACTTTTTGCTGGTTTTAATCCATTAATTGATTTCATTAATTGAATTTTATCACCACTTCTTATCAAAAAAATTGGGTTACTTTGTTTCTTTGATGCTTGTGCTGCATGTATCTGTAACACAGGGCTCTGTCTCATTAACCAGGCTTAGGAAGTAGGTAACAAGGGCACTTGGTAGATAATGAAACAGAACCAATGAACACTGTAGAAAAAAATAGTATTACCATGATCCTACTGCCAGCACGTTTCACAGACGGGATGATTCCCACTGTCGTTGCTCACTGGACTCATGAGCCAATGGCAGAGATCTTTAGTTGCTTAGAAGTTAGCCGGGGTTCCTCTTGTGAACCCATGACACACCTCGACCAATGATGGGCTTCCTAGCTGGGGTTCACATAATTTTGCCACTCGCAGACCTACAACAGTGGATCTCCTTTGTTGAACTAACTCAGAGCTCACACGCCTGCCGGCTACTGCCCCGTTAACGGCCAACGACTTTTCTAAAGGCAGTAAACAGAGCTGCCATTAGCTAAAATGCGGCATTAAAAACTCAAATCGACGTGTGGTGCCTTTTATGTCCTCCAATTATCTCCTTGCCTGGGTGACAGGAGTGGGTGTAAAAAGCGAGCGAATAACGCGGGCGGATGTGAGGGCGGCAGGGGTCATTCTGTGGAGGTCTGGAACGGGGGTGTTTGAGGCTGGAGAAGCCCAATTTCACAACCAAACTTTCAATTTTGCGATCCAGGGTTAATAGTGACTCCATTACAGCTCCATAATTAAAGTCTGGGACGGCAAAACCATTAGTGGAGAGGAACAAAAAAACAATGGCGTTTTGATTTTAATCCAAAGTCAGCCACCTTTGCTGTATTTCTGTTGATTGAATGTTTAACTTCGAGCCAGAAAATACATTAATGTCTCTCTACTAATGCATCTCTATTGTATATCTCCCCTCTTCCAGCCAACCTTCTCTTGCTCACATACCTCCAATCGCGTCTGTGTGCGACAACCCAAACTGTGTCCCACCAGGGCTCAAACCCAGATCCCTCTGATGGTGGTGGTTTGCAACATTTATATATGGTTATTCTAATGTGCCGCATCTAGCCTGTCACATCCTGAGCTCCTACTCCCGAGTCGGCCTCGAACTCCTTTCCAGCCCTTTCTGACCAGACTCTCAAAATCAAAACCTCACCTCAAGGGGCTCTGCTGTTCTGTTCCCCAGTCTTTCAACCATCCTCCCTATACGGAGGGAGGACTGTACGCAAGTGAGTGCATTCATACCACTGGTGGTCTCCAGCTCCCTGCATCGGCCCCCACCATGGCCCCACCGAGACTGGTTTAATTCTAGACATCAACCAATGGTGGTATTGGGAGTCAGATCTGAACTGGTGGCTTTTTGCCAATTTGCTGATAGCCGCCCGGTCATATTTGTTTCCAGGAGCAGTGTCTCGGAGTCTGCGCCCTGACAAGCCCATCAAACTGGGTTCATGGTGCAGCCGCTGTGCCAGAAAGGTAGAGTTTCGACATAGCCCAGACGGCACAAGCCACTCAAACTCTTGAATCGCTTCAAAAATCTACCCAAGTGCCTGCACTCCTCAGTAAGTGGTCATTTGCTCAAGCATCTTAGATTGCATTGGCTCCGTGGCAAGCCTGGTTCAGGATCCAAACCCGGGAACTTTCCCAGTAGCGTCTGTGGCTAAAAGTATAGGACAATCAGCCTTCTGGGAGACTTTCACCAATCTTATCATTGGACCTCTTTTTTTCTTAAAAGAACGAGATTCGTGTAACACCTTGGTCGTTTTCTGCTTGCTGGGTCTTGGCAGGTCTGCTTGCGGGGCCACTTCTTAGCAGAGAAAACGTGCGAGTGTAACCATTTGAATCATCGTTTTCTTGTTCAATTTTCTGCTGCACTGCCTCCTTGTGCTCAGGCTTCCTTCCCGCCAATAGGAACCCTGCTCCAGTGCTGGAATAATTGCATGTACCTTAGAGATCATTACCTTCCTTTCCGGATTAACAGCTCATCATGGGTAACATTATGCCCTTGGTTTGGCTTCTCAATAGAGGTGAGATGGTAGCCAACGAAAACCCGATGCTTTATTGATCTGGGGTGCAGCAGACGGGAAAAAAGTCAGCTCTCAATCATGAGGGGCTCTGACCAGCTCACTCCACTATACAAATGATAACAGGGGAGCCCCCGCGTTCTACGAATGTCAGTGTTCAAAGAGCTGCAGTTGTGGGAAGGGAAAAGGGTCAAGAGTGGAACTGTGCAGGATGATAGGTGTCAGAAAGCGTTACCGGATGGAAACTATTTGCGTGGGGTTTTTTTCCTCTCTTCCTCCTGAACTAATGCGTTTTTTAACACCCAGCAGTTCCCAGGTGGGGCTGGCGACGTGCTGATGAAAGCGGTTGTCTATTAAGATATGTAAATTCCTAATCTCCCGAAGCTTCCTTTCACACCAATCCTTTTCAGTCTCTCCTCTATCGTGTGTGTGTGTGTGTGTGTGTGTGTGTGTGTGTGTGTGTGTGTGTGTGAGTGAGTGTGTGTGAGAGAGAGAGAGAGAGAGAGAGAGAGAGAGAGAGAGAGAGAGAGAGAGAAGAATGCTCGTCTCGTTTGTAGCACGTGCTTTAATGTTGGCGTCTTTGGAGAGCTTGGTTCATTGCTAATTAGAAGTGGAGACATGGAACAAAGTAGGGCTGTCAGAGTTTAATTAGGATGAACTCGAATGCGTATTAATAATGCTCTTGTGTACATGATACTTAGAGTTACGTGAGTTCCTGGCCGAACGATCTAATGCTCTGGCTTCGGAGTTCTGTTTGGAATTCGGGAACTAAGTTGCAACCGTTTAGGTTTAGAGTAAGTATATTTAATGAGCTGCACTCTGTCTCACCGGAGTATTAACAGCTTCTGATTTTCACCTAATTGAAGGGAGTTGTTCGATGAACATATAGTGAGAGCCAAAAGTCTAAGATGGCTGTCTTCTTTAAGGTTAATAGACTACCACTGAAGTCTGTGAATCTCTGAGTGTCTCCATTTTTACATTTATGACTTTTAGCAGACATCCTTATCCAATGTAACTTACAATTGATACAATCGAAACAATTGTGGGTTAACGATCCAGCTTGGCAGAGATGGGATTTGAACCCTGGACCTTCTGGTCTATAGCCCAATGCCTTAACCACTCCCAGTTTTTCTCACGCTTATAGGGAGTGTGGGCAGGTGCATTTGTTGTGAAAATTCTTTTTTTTTGTGACAACTGTCAACCTCTCACTTATATGCGGTCTCCATCTCACCAGAGTGTTGACAGCTGCTGTGGCTTTTCAGCTTCTAAAAGGAAGGACAGAACGGTTTCGATTGTGTCCTTTTGAGCCATGCTTGACCGTACAAGCATCTCCAGAGGTGAATGTCATGAGGGTGGGTCCGTTTGTGATGGAAAAAATTGGCATAGGTTGACATATCACAAAAGTTGGTGATTGTTCCTAAAAAACAAACATTTAATTTTTTTAACTGAACCCTGTTGTTTCCACCAGGATAAGCTTGAAAGGAATCAGCTTTCCCCAATTTTCAGACAGTTGCGAAGGCATACTTTAGATGTGCCATGTGTCTAATTAACCCTGCTGTTCTCTCCTCGTTAGCAACCACAGACTTACACACCACATATATTTCCATGACATGCACGCCGGATGGATTTTAGCACCACACATGGTGGAGGTGGCTAATTTATGCTAGTTATGTGTCTTCATTTAGCCTCCCCAAAAAACCACCGACGACAAAGGAAACGAGGATGCAGTTCAGCGTTTTTGGCATTAGCTTGTGCAGCACTCGCCAGGCCGGTTCCTACGCCTGTTTATACGACGCCTCTCGTGCTCTCTCGCTGTTGTTGTTTAACGTTAAGTTGTCACTCAGCTCATTCACGGTCTATGAAAAATGTGTCACCATTTAGCACCTGGCTGCTGGGGGGTGGCTGACTTTACACCAAACCTGTAAGGCTTTAGATTGAATGCAGCAAGAGTGCTAAAGTAAAGTGTGTGTGTGTGTGTGTGTGTGTGTGTGTGTGTGTGTGTGTGTGTGTGTGTGTGTGTGTGTGTGTTTACACACTAGTGTGGCACAGTTTAATACACTACCCCTGTCTATAAACAGATAGCTATAGGCAGAATTCGGGCATTAAGCTGCTATCACTTAGGTTCAGTGTAGCTGTATGTTAGGAGCTGAGGAGTTCTGGCTCACCAGAGTATTGACACCTGCTGTGGATTTTCACCTCTTCAAAGTGTCAGGATCCATGCCGATCCTGCGACTCCTCAGTTGGGGACTGTGTGGGCATGGAACTGGTAGATGATAGAACTGGCGAAGCAGCCATGCCATGCACATGCACAGCAAACCACCTCTTGCGTGACAGTGCTGCATGCTAATGCACACTAATCTGTTCCACATGTTACCGGCAATTTAAAAGTCAGAAGTGTGAGTGATACTATGTGGTGCCATTATGATGGACACATCAGTACCGCTCCTAGTCAATCCAAGGGAGTTAGAGACAAGTTGTAGTACCTCATTTGAAGAGGAGAGGTGATGTAAAGCCACTAGTGTAGGGTAAGTGCACATGAAACACATGAGGAAGGGTACATCGACCTCAGGTTGGGAGTCCACCCAGAACCCATTCCCCTGGACCTCCTTGCTGTACCTTGCCTTCTTCATTCCCAGCATGGTTGGTAGGCATGCTAAACCGGTTATAAAAGTGGGTCCACACTGTTTGTGGAACGAGCTTGTCCCTACGTGGTTGTCTGGGTGGTACTTTGGCTGTAAAATCAGATCCATGCTGCGTGGTTGGCCGGGCAGTACACTGGCTGTAAGATCCAGTCCACGCTGCGTGGTTGGTACATGGGCTGTAAAATCCAGTCCATGCTGCGTAGTTAGCCAGGCGGTACACTGGTTGTAAAATCCAGTCCACGCTGTGTGGTTGGCCGGGTGGTACACTGGCTGTAAGATCCAGTCCACGCTGCGTGGTTGGCTGGATGGCACACTGGCTCTAAAATCGGGTCCATGCTGTGTTGTTGGCTCGTATGGTACTCCGGACGTGTTTACATCTCGACCACGACATCATGACAAAAAGCAAGACGTTTAAGCCATTTTGGACCATGGTGTTCACTTTGGTTCTGAGTGTGTTTCACTCCATACTCAAGCTGAAAGTGCAGTAAGGGCCGAAAGTCTGAGACCACCAATGAAAATGCTTCTTTTTATCTTTTTTAAAAACAGTATTTTTCAATACAAATTGTATAATCAACTGATTGAAAATTTGTGAAATGTTAGTAATAAAACAGAGTAAAACACAGAATACAATAAATAAAATAGATAATAGATAATATAACAAAAAAACAGAATATAATTATAGAATATAATTATAAGAATATAATTATAATTGATAAAATAGAGAAAATGTATTACACTAGAGAATATGAATAACTAGAACAATCAGTACAATGTACAATACAATAAATAAAACTTGGAATCTAATAAGTATAGAATTTAATCAATAAATTAATTACTAAGTGAATATTAATGTCTATAATAAATTGGAGAACATAATAATGAATATAATAAAATAGAGAATAATAATAATGGCTAGAATACAATAGGGAATATAAAAAATTAAATGATAAATATAATACAATAGGGAATATAAAAAATGAAATGATAAATATAATACAATAGTACAATAATATCTATAAGAATTAATTATAATAAAGAATAAAATAAATATAAATAAAAACAGAGAATATGTAGTAATCTCTGATCATGGTTTATTCCAGTTTAAATCCAGGATTTCATTTCCTCCAGCAGGTACCGGGTTGTTGGATAAGGTACTGATATGAGGCCTTGAACTGGTACTTTAAGAAGAACCCGGAGATAAAATAACAGAATGTCTAGATGGGACCATTAAGAACACAGAGTCACCTTTGGCCCTTTACCATTCCAATGTTAATGAAGCTCCCTGGTCTGTAGCTTTGGCACCGGATGGTGGGGTTTGAAGATGGCATGAGGGTACATGTGCCACAACCCCCCCCCACCCCCCCACCCTGTAGTCTCTGACCAGCTTGGCAGCCTTTTGGGGGGGGGCTCAGCACGGCCTAGCGCAGAGCAAATAATTAGTGAACCTGGCTGGAGCTCGCAGCGTGCGCGCGTGCGCGCGTGCGCGGGTGTTGGTTTGGCTGAAGCTCGCGCCTGTGAAGAGAGATGTCATTATTTACGCCAGATTATGGGCACTGGTGCCACCATGGGAGTCCTTTGGTCATTCAGTGATCTTAAGCTGTTTGTTTCCTTTTGCCCGTGTGTGTTTTAAAGACAACAGAAAGTTCCCACATGTTAATTAGTCTTTAATGGAGAAACTCTGCTCTGGTTCTGATCCATACTGGAGCCACTAAAGACTTTATACCCTCCCTCCTGAAATAGGGTGTCACAGTCAAACCAGATGATTTCAAATCCCAAATCAGCTCAGAATAACAACAGGAGTGATGTCTCTAAACGCACAGGAGCTTCTGTTAAGCTGATCTTTGGAAGCGATTCCTCCGGAGATCAGGGATTAAGAGGAGAAGAGAGGCCTAGCAGCACGAGCTTCTGCTTCTACCGCCGATAATAATAATAATAATAATAATAATAATAATAATAATAATAATAATAATAATAATAATAATAAAAGTTAATATAACAACAATAATAATAATAATAATAACAATAATAATAATAATAAAAGTTAATATAATAATAATAAAAGTTAATATAATAATACTAATAATAATAATAATAACAATAATAATAATAAAAGTTAATATAATAATAATAATAATAAAAGTTAATATAATAATAATAATAATAATAATAATAATAATAATAATAATAATTAAAGTTACTATAATAATAATTAAAGTTAATATAATAATAATACTACTAATAATTATTATTATTATATTAACTTTAATTATTATTATTATTATTATTATTATTATTATATTAACTTTAATTATTATTATTATTAAAGTTAATATAATAGTAATTATAATAATAATAATTAAAGTTAATATAATAATAATAATAATAATAATAATAATAATAATAATGATAATAATAAAATGTAATAAAATAATAATAATAATAATAATAATAATAATAATTTAATATAATAATAATAATAATAATAATAATAATAATAATAATAATTAAACTTAATATAATAATAATTATTATTTTTTAAGTTAAAATAATAATAAAGTTAATATAATAATAATTATAATAATAATAATAATAATAATAATAATAATAATAATTAAATTTAATACATTAATAATTATTATTTTTATTATTATTGAAGTTAATATAATATTTATATTTAATATAGTAATAATAATAATAATAATAATAATAATAATAATAATAATAATAAAGGTTAGTATAATAATAATAATAATTAAAATTAATATAATAATAATAATAATAATAATAATAATAATAATAATAATAATAATAACCCTCTGTATCTCTCTCTCTCTCTCTCTCCTGAATTCGTTGGAGAAATCAAACAAGCTGATCCGCAAAGGTATTGTGACACTAGGATTGTTGAAATTAGTAGGACCACTAAGTGCACCAGCCAAGAAAATCATACTGTTCAATGTTCCCCATTCATAAAAGATGAACTAATTGGCAAAGCACTATGGAAAACTTGTGTCGAGTATAAAGAAAATCCCCTTTGTGTGCAAATCCCCCCAGTGAAACACTTGGTTTCATTCAGACTGCTGGTGTACATTGTTTAAAAAAGATAAAACATGGTTTAAAAACGTGGACAATTTTAATTACACAATCTTTGTATCTTCAGATACTGAATTAAAGTGCTTTGGATGTGATCCGTGCCTTCCCCCAAAAGTTTATAGTTGAACAAAATGGAGCACCTGAAGAATCAGGATCCAGTGATGCTAGGCTTACTGAGGACACCCCTGTGGATGACGTCCCTGCTGAAGAAACCCCTGTGGAAGACACCCCTGCTGAGGATGCCCCTGTTGAGGATGCCCCTGCGGAAGATACCTCTGCGAAAGAAGCCCCTGCGGAGGATGCTCCTGTGAAAGATGCCCCTGCAGAAGATGCCCCTGCGGTAGATGCCCCTGCAGAGGATGCTCCTGTGGAAGACGCCCCTGAGGAGGATGCCCTTGCTGAGGACGCTCTGGCCGAGGACGCCCCTGCAGAGGACAGCCCTGCCGAGGACACTAGGGAGGATGCCCCTGCAACAACTTTACCTGAGGCTGGGGTATCGGCCACAGGTGACCTGGCCTCAACCACAGAGCCCATGCTGAGGGAAGAAGAGCCTTCTGTGGTGGAATCTTCTAGACAACTAGAACAACCCACTGCAGAAGAGCTCTAGACACCATCATGCCAATGGTGGATGCCTTTCATGAATATCACACATAGAACAAATATTGCATCAAAGTAGTACAAAACTTCAACCACATGATAGAACTGGAAAAAAGTCCTGAAGGAGGAGAAGAATCAGGTATGGAAACTGAATCAGTCTTTAGAGCTCCCACCAAAAGAAAAAGTGAAGGTGGTCAAGGAAAAATGCCTAGGTGAGCAAAACAAGAGCTAAAGCCCATTGATAGCACTTTTCAGATACTGATATTAGCATTTCTGACTCTGCTTGGTCTGTTGGGTCCCAAGAATAGAGTGTAACCCCAGGTACTCTGCAACTGAAATAAAAGAATTTCTATAGCACACTAAGAATTAGAGAAGAGTGCAGATATCTACATAATTCCCAAACATTCAACAATTTCTTCAGGATGTTATACAACTCGAGTGAGAAGGAGCTTTCACAAAACCAGACCATTTTAGGCTAAGTAAAATATTGACCAAAATCAGAAGAATCCTCAGAGACACTGGTAACGATGCTGATGATGACGATGATGAAGGTGGTAATGATGGCAATTATGTTTTATACGATAATCTTGAGTATAAATGTTTGTGATTTTAATTGTACTACTGGTGATATGGACAGAAATCATATCGAACCATATATGACCTCTCGAATAAGGCTGTGTGAGATTTCAGAGTCTAATGACCTGTGTGATGTGTGAAGAAGTCATCATAAGGACCAGAGACAACATACATGGAAAAAAGCCCCACTAGCTGACCTGCTGGGGACCACAGTAAAGGGGGCGCTGGTCCGCTCACGGTTTAAAAATGTGACCGAAATAGACACTCCATCTAAATTCTTCTTTAGTCTTGAGCAGAAAAATGAACACTGATTGCACACTGTGCGATCAGAATCAGGGAATCTTGTATTTGAACCCACTGAAATTCACCAGTAAACAATTGAGTTTTTTCTCAAAATTGTACAAGAGTGAGCTGACAGAGGAACATGGAATAGAGAGGACTTTTTTGCAAAACCTACCCAAGCTGAAGCAGCAGGATGCTGAGGAACTGGACAAGGAGCTCTCTTTAGAAGAACTCCACACAGCTCTTCAAGGGATGGACAACGGCAAAGCACCTGGCATTGATGGACTTCCTACTGAGTTCTATAAAACTTTTTGGTCTGTTGTAGAACAAGACGTTTTGGAGGTACCGTATTTTCCGGACTATAAGGCGCACCTAAAAGCCTAAAATTTTCCCAGAAATTGGACGTGCGCCTTATAA
>JAVSBU010345977.1:0-10332 GCA_033118015.1 Loricariichthys derbyi | reverse complement strand
AAACGTCGTGGCTTTCTGTTGAAAGAGGAAGATTGTATTTTCTGTTTGCTGGCTGTCCTAGTTTTAATTCAGAATAGTGTGTAAATTAATGCTTTGGAAAAATAGGTAGCTGAGATCTTTTAATTCTGGGGTACATGCCCCAGTTAAAGTGGTCTAACGACACCCATGGCTGCAGGTGCATAATAGATGCACTCTGGGAAAAACCACAGCATAAGGCTATAGCGCCCAGGGCTCCAATTGGGGCTGACGAGAAACATGTGTTTCAGGTTCAATACAAGCCCTGTTCTCGCAGTCTCTCATCATGCCTCTGACAGGCACCGTTATGTTAGCGCCCGCGCATGGCCACAAGTTAGGTTAATTCAGCTCTGCAAATAATCGCTCCACCCACCGCTTCGCAAACCCCACTCTAGGGGGTACTGTGGCACGAGCACTGGTAGGGCAAGTTGATATTACGCTATTCCTTTGAAGAGGGATAGCGGTAGGGCAACACCAGTGGTAATAGGGATTTATTTTAGGGACAGCTTCTCACCCCTGGTGCTACCTGGCCCCCTTGCGTTCTTTTCACATTTCTGGCCAGCAGGACGTGCTTTCTTACTTTCGAGTCTGTTCTTTTGTTTGCCCTTTTTAGCCACACCTGCCGTGATCACTCCCTGAGCGACAGATTGACTCGCTGTTAGTGCACGCATTCACTCGCTACACGCACAACCTGTGTTCGATCCCTGCTGTGGGTGATCAGTTTTCATTTTCAAGCCAGAAAGTGTGTTCACCCCACCATTTTTTCACTGCTGTGCCTTCATTTTCATATCTTTTTGGGGTCATATTAACCCCCAGTTCTGCAATTGGTCCTTCTTCCTCATCCACATTGTGACATACTACTGATTATGAACTTTCATGAGCAACAGCTTAAAAACTATATTACACTTAACATGTTAACATCCACAATTATGAAAACAGCTTTACAGTCTGTAAGTTACAGATGGACTCAAATATGGTCCCAAATGCATGTAAAGATATTCTTCCTCTTTTTGACTTGGTCAAAGAGCAGACTTTAAGGTAAAGCTGTAGTCCACAGTCTGTAGAGTGTAGGAATCGATTTGGGACTGGACCATGGTAAATGCTAATGTCAGAAGGGCATAAAGGAAGAAGCAGCACTATAGGATCTTATTGGAATATATTATTATTATTATTATTATTATATTTGTTATAACACATGCAGATCTTGTTATTGGCACCAGCATATTTCAAGATGAAAATGCCAGGATTCATCAGGCTCAAATTATGAAAGAGTGGTTCAGGGAGCATGAGACATTTTCACACATGGATTGGTCAACACAGAGTCCAGACCAGACCTGAGAATCTTTGGGATGTGCTGAAGACTTTGTGCAGTGGGTCCAAATTTCCCATCATCAATACAAGATCTTGGAGAAAAATTAATGCAACTATGGACAGAAATAAATCTTGTGACATGACAGAAACTTGTAGAAACAATACCACAGCAAGTGTGTGCAAAGCTAAAGGTGGTCCAACAAAATACTAGAGTGAGGCAGTGCATAATCATAAATCATTTCATTGATATATATTGTATATCACCAAATGTAAAGGCAACACTATCTGCATACTTTAAACACACAAGGTGACTATTTTTTTTTATTTGGGTGTATAGTAACAGTAATTAACATCATGTAACAACAACTACAAATGGGCTATGAAAATTAATACTCAATTAATGTGTGAGATTGCAAGGAAACATGAAGCAACTAACAGATTTGAGGAGGCCACAAACCCATAACAGAGTTAATGAGCTCAACATTATTACCACCTGGCATATAACAATGTTTAAGTTGTTACACATCAAAGTAATATCTCCCTGAGGCCCAGACCGGGGGTTTACCAGCAGAACATTACATAGAACATTATACCCACGGACTCATCTTTTTTTCATAATGCGTCTTGGTGCCATCACTTCCTTTGGTAAACAGTGCACACATACCCAATCACGTGATAGCAAAGAATGAGACTGATCGGACCAGACAACCTTCTTCCATTGCTCCCAGGTCCAGTTCTGACCCACACATGTAACAGTGCTCTAACTAGTCAGCAATTCTGCAGCTCCTTACACATCAGGGCTGCTTCCTTCGTGTGGTGTGACATTAAGCCCACCAGTTTCTCACATCCAACATGAGGTACAAGCCTGTTTACTTACTGCCCAAACCGAATGGAGTTGTAATGATGCAATTGGAAAACAAACCTGTGATTAGATATCAGGTAAAATTGAATACATAAGAAAATCTCTTTGGCAAACTCACATCCAGTCACATGACTCATAGTTCAAGAGAGATTTATTCATCACATAAATCTGTAGCAAGTAAAATTATATAGTTAAATGAACCATCAACCTGTCCATGCACATTCCATATGACAATGGGGAGAGACAGGACAGGCAGACAGAGATAAGAAATAATACAGAATAAAGAATACATGGGGTGAGAGGAGGAGATTAAAAAAAACACCCCAGACTATGCTCTCATGTGAGTACAGTTTGGGAACTGAAAAAAAACAAAAAAAAACAAAAAAAAAAACACCTCAGCAACATAAGCACAAATACACAAACAGGGGAGGTGTAAAGGGGTGAAGACAATCCAGCACTACATGTAGTTCAGCAGCCACCATCACCAGCACTGATCACTGGACCCGTCTTGCCATACAAGGTGACAACAGCAGCAAAGGCATGGAATGTGGGGTATGGGGACCTGGAGAGTCACTTCGTCTGACATCCTAGTCAGGTGCCTCAGTCCACAGGATGTCATAGCAATAACAGCAAATTGCCATGGAGACAATCTTGATTGGGTTGCAGAATCAACAATCAGCAGGTGTCTGGGGAATGGGGATAGGATACAAGACGTCCCTCTGCAGTGAACTTTCTGGAGGAATTTGTTATTCCAGCAGTGGCCTTGACTGAGGCCAGTACTGATTTGGGGGAGCTGAAAGTAGATTACACCAGGATTGTTTAGGCTTGTGGCGAGCAGTCATATTCAAATTCCACAACTACTCTAGTACATTCTGGTCTCCAAATCGATCCAATTGCCTTTGCAAAGCAGACAGCTTCTCCATGATGTTATCCATGTTGCGGTTTATAGTCACAGTCTGAGTGCTGACAGCTCTGCCCATTGCATCAATCATGTCAGGCAGCTTTAACGGGCAAATTCATCACAAAACTATATTTTCACCATTGTATTCTAATAAAATCATTATCATATATCTATTGACATGGTGAAATTTAAATCCATGGATTTTAAGAAAAAATACATTTTGACCAGCTGTGCTCTGAAACGGAAATGCAGATTTCACGCTCGGTAACTTTCGGAAGACGATCTCGGATGACGTAGGCGTAGGCCTATGTTGCTGATTCCGGACAGGTAAGAACCCAATAAAAAACAAGTTTTAAATACATTTTTCCTCGTCTAAATGTACAAAACGATTAAAATGGACTTACCAGTTTTTTACGATATTGAAGTAGCTTTCTGGAGTCAGCTATAGTAGACTTCCATGATCCATCCAAAATAGCATTTACGTCTGCTCTACCCGAATTATTCATCTTCTAATCCTGATTCAGACACTAACAAGTGCCCCTCATCGTCAGATTTAAAGTCAAAAACACTGAAATCCGAGCTGCTATCCATTTGAGACCCGACACCACAGAATGAGTTATCTAGCACACAGGGCAGGTCATGAAGCCAGCTGAATCCCAAATGGCTTCGTGCTTGCTAGAGTAGTGCACTGAAACGTACACTATGTGTAGTCCAGAAGTCTCTTATTCACTGCAATATTGTACGATATGACAGAAGAAATATTATGACCCGGGGGAGCGTAAGGCATATTTAAACAACGCACGAAGCAACGGTTCTTACACTTTATAGGCTACACAGTACCCTGTAAATAAACTTCGGGTGTGCTTGGAACTGAACCCGCGTTTCCACCAAATGGCGCCATCTGCGACGCTTTGGACGCCGTCGCCATGTCCTTTTGATTCGGGTGTTTTTGGAAAGCTGTGAAAATGACCTACAAATTCCCATTTTATAACAATTATAAGGTACACTAATCTACATCTGACTGCATAAAATTATAATTTGTTATATAAAGAACCAGAAACAATGATTATATGATATTTGCCAAAATGCGTTAAATTTGCACTTTAAGGGGCCTTGGACAGCTGTCCCCATTCCTCAAATTTCCTGATAAACCAGAGCAATGCCTAATCCAATCAGCAAAACACCTATAATCATGGTTCAGAATAAACTTTATTTTAGATTTAATACATACAAATATATCATTGGCAACATATGCAGGTCATGTCACTCCTGATAATATGAAATCAGGCTAAATGTTCAGAGTTTCCCACACAAATCATCAACATACTGCATTTGGAAAGCATTCAATCACATGCACACAATACCACCTCATAATTATTATACACGGTATTGATCTGTAAAAAGCATACACTGAGAATTGAGAGGAAACGTTTGGGCACCTCATTGCCTGTTTGCTGATAGTATAGCAGAAAACAAGTGTAATGACATCAGCAGGTATTGTTGGTAGAACACTGAGATGAGGAGAATTGCCAGAAATGTTGTATTCACATGCTGTAAGACCTTAAACATCAATTAGATCCCCTGTTAAGAGATATTAAAATTAACTCTTATCCAAAGTTTCAATTGTTCGTCATTGTTGTTCAGTGGTTGCCCCTTTTTGGAAAAACCACCAGACATAACTCCAGGAACACCCAAACATTTGGATAAGACTCAGATTCTAGTAAAGATCTTGTTTATATGGAATGCACTTGTTTGCCAGCAGAAAGTTTCAGACAAAGTTGTAAACAGTGAAAGAAATTACAAGTTTAAGGGTAAGAACATACTTAGTGCAAAATGTACAGAATTAGTTACACTTTACATGAAGGCAATAGAGTAAACAAAATAGTAAAGGAAGACTTTAAGAGTACCACAAAGAGGAAGACATGTCTTATTATGGCAGCAAGTCATTGTATTTGGTATGTACTTTAACATCTGTCCTGACTCTGAGACACCTAAGTTTAATCAGAGAAATACAAACAAATGTGCTAATAAAATAATGGTTTTAATAACAAGAAAATATCGCGCGTCCTGCATCCAGGATCACGTTTTCTTCAGTACACATTGGTGATGTAAATATGTGTAGATGTATATTCTCTACTGATATGTAAGAAAAATTAATAAAAAGTGTCACTTGTAAATACAAATCCCCTTATAACTAAGCTAAAACAAACAAGGTTATAACTACAAAAATATCAGTCTCCTTTGTTACACAGAAACTGTAGTTCTTTCCCTGCTAACACACAGCTAACTAGAATAAGTGTTTTTCACCTGGGATTAAGCAAATAAATGCTTGTACAGGACCGCATAGTACAATTTCACAATCTTCTAGCATTTCCATTCAGTCAAGTTTGCTAAAGACTGCTTCTCTGCCCTGATAATAAACTATTTATTTGTGTATTGATTCTGAGTGTTGAACTGCATTTGCAAACAGAAGGAAAACAGAAATCAAAACGGTCCATATAAAAAGCAGAACAAACAAAAGCAGTCTAAAAACAGAGTTCACAAATACTGTAAGAAGTCTGAGACATTGAGAAAACACTGATTTACTGAAAACGTCTGGATTTATATTAAACCATGAGTATTTAAAACAACTATTAAAGCAAAAAAACAAAAACCCTTAAAGCAAACTCTGGATGTTGAACCTTAAGCTGCGCTGGCACTCGACTTCAGTTTTAATTCAGACACTTTGTGGTGAAGAGTAATATCTAAGCTAATAAAAATATTACATAATTATTCTAATACATTTAGAATTTATTTATAATATGTTAATAATGTAAAATTATTTATACTCTTGCATTTATAAATACTCTAGCCTTGTGTTTGGTAAAGGTGCCATATAAATACGTTTATTTTATTATGAGATTATTGCATTAAAGTAAATAATTATTGTATTATATTATTATAATAATTTAAAACCTCATCTCACCAGACGTGGGATTTGAACTAGAATGGCACGATAGTTCCCAATTCTGAGCTACTCTGTTCCATATCCAAATTCAGCTGAGGTGTGGTTTGTTTATTGAGTTGTAGTTATGGTTCACTGGCTCAAAGTCCGGTGGGTGTTTTATGTTCACTCCTCAGGGTAGGAGCCGAGACTGCTCCAGACGATCTGCTTTGCATCATGTGACAACACCAGAGGTGCCCTTACTTTACACATACATTTACTTATTGGAAAAAAAGACAACAGAATGAGGAAAATACTATACAACAGCTAAAAATAAGTGGTATTATATAATATCAAAACAAGATAGATTAGATCTAATGTACAAACACATAACTAGTTGTGAAGCTACCATGCTCCACCCTACAATCCATCTATTGACAGTCTCTGTCTGAGTGAAAACTAGCCTAGGTCTACAGAAAATGTCCTGCAGGACTGTAATTATGCAGTCACTTCCTGAACACTAAAGATGCTGTGTAAACATTTTAATGCCTGTCTAGCATTTAATGACTTCAGATTTTTTTTCCAGATTGATTGGCAGCTGGAAATCTACACTATAAGAGCATAACCCTCTCAAATACTCCCTTAAGGCTTTGATTGGCTGAATAATGACATATAAAATCTACATTAGAGGAAGAGAAGAGAGAGGCTCTGTAAACACCTTACGGCTATGATCATTACAGATCAAGTAGAAAAACGAATGCACGAGTGACCGAAGGCTGACTGATGAACGTAAACTATACCGACAGGAGAGGATGCTCTCCAGATTACCGCAGGTTCAAACCATGCACATGTTCTCAGATGTCGGTGAGCACATTGCTAGTGATGACGCTCACACTGAGCAGGCCTGGGAGGTCACTGTTCTGATGACTCCCTTTGCCCCGCAGATGTAGCACATGATCCTGCTGAAGGTCAGAAACGTCACCATTCAGAGTCACTTGACCAAGAAAGGAATCAGACAGAGGATTCTTGTTGTAGACCTGAACAGAGTCAATTACAAAGTGGAGAGTTTACAGTTCTATCTTTAACAGGATGATTTCACTCTAACCATTTTCTGGTTTAAAATACAACAATGAAAATCTTAAGCTGCTACTGTTTTTTTAAATACAGGTACTCCCTGATTTATTATGCATCATTAAACTTTTATGCATTATTGTGTAAAACATAAATAAAAAACAGAATACAATGATTTGCAAATCCCTTTCAACCCATATTCTATTGAATACACTACAAAGAGAAGACATGTAATGTTTAAACGGATAAACTTTTGCTTTTTGGCAATTATTCACTCATTTCAAATTTGATGCCTGCAACACGTTCCAAAAAATTTGGGACAGGGACAATTTAGTGCTAGTAATAAGGTTAAAAACTTTTTATATTGTATGACTATACATTGTTCCCTCACTTATCGTGGGGGATCCGTTCCAGACCCACTCGCGATAAGTGAATTTCCACGAAGTAGCGACGCTAGGCTTATTTATTATTATTCTTTTTATTATTTTTGCTTGATTATTTTAAGTCTTTATAAACTCTTCCCACACTCTTATACATACCCTTAATAACCTTTCCCATACTGTACATGTACCTTTTTAAAAAACGTCTACTTAAATGTTCATAAAATGTTTTAAACTCTTAAACCGAGATACGCAATTTAAAAAATTTGATATGAGTATTTACCATTAAATATACATCCTACAGCTAGAAGCTTGCCAACAAAGATGGCCACTGCCGAACAACCCTTTCAAAATAAAAGACTCCGCCTTTACTTAAATGTATATACTGGTGTGAAGTCTATAAATTTTCTCTGGAACATATCTAATTTTTATTTGCTGAAAAATCCACACATTCGCATTTTATTCCACAGAACATATGTACAGGGGTACCTTGATATATGAGTTTAATTCGTTCTGTAACCGAGCTCGTAATTCAGTTAACTCTTATATCAAACAAATTTCTCCCATTTAAAATAACTGAAATAGATTTAATCTGTTCCAGCCCTGTGAAACATCCTCAAATCATCCTAAATTATGAAATACATGTTTCTAATTAAAAAACACACATGTATAATTTACCAGTGCATAATAAAATATATGAAATAAAAGGAAAAAAAAAAGTTCTCTTTAGTACTGTATTCTTACCTTGGAGGGAAACGAGTTCAGCTAACGAAGATGAAAGGCAGTGGTATTACAGGCACTGTAGACATGTAGACTAAAACTAAAACTGCACTTTCTTTACTTAAAATTAAACCACAAAAACCTCTGATGGCCCTCCCTCGTTATTTGAGGGTTTCTATGAGCCGTTTCAAAGGCATATCCCAACTCCTTCTACTACTACTACAACACTTGGGTGCATGGAAGTTCACTCCAATACTCAAATTTTAATAATTTTATTGGCTGGCGTTCGGATAGCTCTACAAGGTGGGCTCTCATTGGATGATATATAATGCAGTGTGAATGCACAGCCACGGCAGTGATGCCAAACTCAACCACTTTCCTGATGGATGGATGGATTTAACCATCAAAATAGAGACCTATAAGCACTTTTAGGGAGGTTACAATTAATAACCAATTTTCAATATTTGTGGGAGGTTCTGGTTCCTAACCCCATGATTACCCCAATTCATCAAAACAAGGTAGAAGCTCATTAATTTAAGTAACTCTTGTTGATGATGATAAAGTTCTGTTCTGACTATATTATCTTAACTGACTTACAGTATACTGACTTTATTTGCCATTCCAGTGCATCCAAATCCTTGTTTGTAAGAGGACCTTGGCTCAATGGAAGTTTCAGGCTGATCATTAATTAGCTTCATCTTCTAAATCTAAATTTAAAAATGTTTTCAAAGCCAACATTTTTTATCAATTCATTTTAGCAGTATTTTACCTGTATAATTATAACTTTGCTGCTTTGTTATGGCTGCCATCATCACCATGTTATGTGTATATGGCACAGAGTAATAGTTGAAGAGCGTCAGACAAAGTGCCATTATCATCCAGTGCTGGCACTCCTAGAACGTCTCTCAGCCAATCAAATTGAATTAACCGTGGTATAATAATCTACACTCTGCCTGATTATTCCCTTAACCATGTCCTGTATGCTTTTGTTAGTCTGATGGAGCTTCTGTTTGTACCTTAATTGTGATGGGCTCTTTGGATTTCTTCCTGTAGAACAGCGCCTTCACGTCAAACTCAGGACTGAGGGTGTTTTTGTGTACAGGTGAAGAAACTTTCTGGCCTTCACAGCTTACAATGACGTATGGGTCTGATGCTGCAAATAGAGGCAGACGGTCAGTTACATACAATCTCTACATTTTGTCTAACCATCAGCATACTTAAAATAACATACTTCCACCAGAGTCCTGACCCTGCAGTCCTGTGGCACTCCTTATATGAATCTGCGTGACCAGCTTTGGATACCCACATAATCCTGTCCAGCATGTCTGTGGAGGCTCATCCAGAGTTAGTTCTCTAACACACACACACACACACACACACACACACACACACACACACACACACACACACACAGAAAGAGAGACACAGAGACAGACAGAGAGAGAGAGAGAGAGAGAGAGAGAGAGAGAGAGAGAGAGACAGTGAGAGAGAGAGAGAGAGAGAGAGAGAGAGAGAGAGAGAGAGAGAGAGAGCGCCATTAAAGATGCTGCCTAGCACACCCGTTCCTTTTAATAATGAAGCCGTTTATATGAAACGTTGTGCTGTGTTGTGTCGTGTTGCATTACTTGCAGTCAGAAGGCACATCTGTAAAGATTCTCAACAGGAAGTCTGCTTCAAGTCCAGGGTTGAAGGTGGTAGGGACGATGACATACCGTCCCTCTTTGAGATCTTTGCGCAGGAACACGCTGCGAGAGTTGATGTAGACGGAGCTGCAAATCTTCTGCTGTGATTTGTGCATGCGATACGTCCTGTTTAGCTCCACCTAGTGGACAGGAAACAGCAGGGATATGGATATACAGTGAGCAAGGTGGGAATGTAGCCCAGACTTTTTTAATTACTTGTTTGGCAGATCCGCCAGAAGTCGCTGTGTTTAAAGATTACAATTTGAATCTCCACTACACAACCAAGCATGAGGATAAATTTGTCTGATGAAGATTGTGTGAGGGAATCTGCTGTGTTACTCACAAAACTGCAAACCCAACAAGGACTTTTCACCAAACTTCACTCCACCGGAGATGCAGCCATCAGGACAAGTTATGTAATTTCTTACAAAATCACCAGAAAAAGTAAGGCGTGTCTTCTGTTTTTC